>RXPK01000257.1:2516984-2649342 GCA_004143645.1 Protaetia brevitarsis
GCCATAATTACATTGACGTATTATTGATTTTTTTACCTCTACATTTTTACGCTACACATTATACTCAATTTGGACATAACCATGTATCTTAACAACAATATTTTCTAAATGTTTTACTGCTTTTTGTACAGTGAAAGAATAAAGCCTATAGCAGTTCTTTAATACGTAGGCAACATAAATTAAAGTTACGTAGGTGAAAGTTTGCCCAATCTTATGCGAGTCTTAGAATTATATTTATTTTCCAAACAATTTTTTGGTACATCAGTTTATTACAGTCAGTAATAGATGATATTATTTTTGACCGTATTCTCATCGAAATTAAAATTTAGCTTAATTAATTCTAGAAGAAAACAGTAAGAACAGTAGAAAAAAATTAAATTTTACATCCATTTATGTAAAAATTGCTATATCGTTTAATTTAAAAAAAATCAAGTTGTCCATGATTTTAGAGTTCGAAAATTACAGATTCCTATTTAATGACGCTATAATTTAAACGCAACAATTTTAAAATAAAAGACGTGTGCTGTTTCATGGTTAAGCAAAAACTAAAAACCGCGTCTTTCTAACTTTCGTATTTCCTGAGGTATTTTTAAACACCGAAGGCAATGCAAATGTCATTTTTTTTCGAAAAACGTCATGTAATTCGGGACAGGTACAACTTAGCCCCAATGTATTCCTAATGTATTGTTATTTAAATTTAACAAGAAATTCAAAAAGTGGAATAATATACAGAGTGTTCCGTTTAAAATAATAAAGTTAGTATCTATTTTTTGTACAACCGGAAGTCCGCCATTACTGAAACTAAATATGTGTAGAATATGATTCCAAGCAATATTTATTTGAAACATTTTTTCAAAAAGACAATAATAAATTGGCTAGGAATCGTTGCATCTTAGGCTGGACACCCGATATAGAATGGAATTTAAATATCGATTTCATATGTTTAATTATTTTTTTGTTAGATTCTAAAAGAGAAACAAAGAATTGCCTGTAAAGTGTATTTGGTAACAACCAAAGCAATATTGTATATAGGTAGTGTAATAAAATAAATACAGCTATTATATATATAATATTACTGTATTATATATAATACAGTAATTATTGGTAAATAAATAACAAACTGTATTTTAATGAAGAATTTTTACGTTTATTGCATTAGGTTGGCATTATACCTTATATTAAACGGTTATTTCGTGTTACCTCAGCTTTATGCTAACGGAAAATCTAAGTAACTTTAATGTAAAGTGATCTCCTTACATTTGTGATGTTCGCTGCAAAGGCATATTTGAAATGGTAGACATGCCGCTAGTTCTGCCCAGATTTATTTGGAACGTGGCCTTGAGCGCTGGTTCGTCGAAACACGGAAAAGCTTTCCGCGCTTCTGTTGCTTGGAATTGGGTCGCGGCAATCCACCTGTATGGGTAAAGGAAAATCCTATATACGCTGTTCTCAGAAGTCTAGATCAAGGCTGACTACCCTGATTCACGATGTTAAAGTTTTATTTAAGGGGATATTTCTGGAATACATCTTCGTTCCTTTCACGTATTGCTAATATTTCAGGAATGTAAAGCCCTATAGCAATGCGGTTTTTCACCAACACATTTATTATTAACCAAAAATGTATCCGTAAAATGTTAAATATCTCAGATACGTTGTTTGGCAAAATTTGCTTTTCTCATTAACAAATACAGATACTTGGATTTACTATATTATCATTTATCACCATTTTTTTTTAAATCCGCGAACTATGTTTCTAGAAAGCAGTTCGCTCCGATATTTTGAAACTATTTGCAATAGAAAGACGAATTTTGATAACTAAACATGGAACATAAACTCCTAAAAAAAAGTGTCAAAAATATATCAAATTTGATACGTTGTACGAGTACTTAGAATGTGAATCCTAATTCAATATATCAAAAATGTGTAAAAGTGGTCGGTCCCATTTAGAAATCGAAAATCAAGATGTCCTATTAAACCGTAATTAATTTGTTATACAGGCTATTCCACGTAACTGGTTCATTAAAAGTTTATGATGTTCTATTATTTACTTATATTTGATATTTTCGCACCATTATCTGTTCGATTAGAACTATAAATGTAAAATACCTTAACCAAAATATCACTTCCGGTTGACCGGAAATGGATGTCAACTTTGTTATTTTAAATAGAATGATATAATTTTTTATTCATTTTTGGATTCTACAATTATAAAGCCCAGTTTTCATTAGCTATTCTATAGCTACATGTTGCGTTTTGAGTTATTTAATTTTTCTTTTTTTTAATCATAATCATTGCATCATTGAGAAATTAACATCTCGGTTAATACTGCAAGTAGAGACTCCAAATTTGCTATGTTATGAATGTAGATATAACTCTAAGAAACGGTAAGCACACTTTACATTCTAACATACAGGGTGTTCAAAACTGAGGAACAAAGTGACATATTTTCAAATGCAGAAAACCCATTTTTTTTTTAAATAGAACACCCTGTATTTTAATTCGGAATTAAGAAGTAAATTATCTTCCCTATCACTTTATACAGCATTCCCTCTACCTATCTTTATTAGATTTGAGATATGAACGACTTTTTGTTAAACAGACTGGAGTAGCCCTATCTTTGCGTGTTTGTAGCTGGATCTAATGGGATAATGTCAAATTCATTGACTAACCAAAAGTGTTTATGTATATCATTGTAATTACACTTTCCTACAACGCAATATTAATAGAAATGACTATTCGAACAGACATTCTTGTATGGTTATTCAAAAATAATACATGAATTTGACGTGAATCCATTTCAGAGCCAGCTACAAACATTTAAAGATAGGGCTACTTAGTCTGTTTAACAAAAAGTCGCTCATATCTCAAAATCTATAGGTATAGAGAATGCTCATATAAAGTGATAGGGGATGATATTTACTTCTTAATTCCGAATTAAAATACAGGGTATTCTATTTAAAAAAAAAAAAGAGTTTTCTGCATTTGAAAATATGTCACTTTGTCCCTTAGTTTTGAACACCCTGTATGTTAGAATGTAAAGTGTGGGTACCGTTTCTTAGAATTATACCTATATTCATAACATAGTAAATTTGGAGTATCTACTTGCAGTATTAACCGAGATATTAATTTCTCAATGATGCAATGATTATGACTAAAAAAAAAAAGAAAATCTTAAATAATTCAAAAACCGCAACATGTAGCTTTAGAAATAGCTAATGAAAACTGACGTATTTATATGGTCGTAGAATCCAAAAATGAATAAAAAATTATATCATTCTATTTAAAATAACAAAGTTGACATCCATTTCCGGTCAACCGGAAGTGATATTTTGGTTAAGTATTTTACATTTATAGTTCCAAACCGAACAGATAATGGTGCCAAAATCTCAAATATAAGTAAATAATAGAACATCATAAACTTTTAATGAACTACTTACGTAGAATACCCTGTATACACACACAGAACATTATACAAGGTGTTTCACCAGCAGGGAATTCCGCTATAACTCAGAAACAGTGATAGATAGGAAAAAAATTTTTATAAATTTGTGTAGGATTATGATTTTTCTATAACGTAAAAATTTTGGATTTTGTAGCATGTGTTTCGTAACCTAGGTTAGAGCTTCAACTTTCTTTTTTAAAAGCAATACTCCATTAATTAATATTATATTATAAAAAGTAATATAACATACTTTAGCCCTAAACTCATTAATTTCCAAAATATCATTGATTTTCTAAAAATTTTGTCGCTTGCACTGTTTGAGATATGCGATTGTAATTTAATTACCGCTAAGAATAAGTGAACCACATTTTTAAATACGGACCTACTTACACCTGCAGGTATATTTATAGTTGTATTTTAATATACTGGGTGTTCGTTACTAAAGTACAAACTTAGTCAACTTCAAATAGGTGTATTATTTTTTTTTAAATAGAACACCCTGTATATGTTTATCTTATTGAATTCCCATTATCAAGTGCTTTGATTTTTCTTGGGCATAATATCTATCTCTTCTACTTTTCGAGTTATTACAGTTTTTGATTAATTTTTTTATTGTGACAGTCATATTTGTAATCCTAGTGGGCGATGACTCTATAATGACAGTATAATGACAACCTCTTTTTTTACGTTTAATCGTGTTCAGTGCAAGTAATTAGATTATTCGTAGAAAATGAAGTTTTCGAAATAAGAATTAATTAATATGGTGTATGAGCTAGGAGAATGTGACAGAAACTGTTTTCTGGCTTCACGGATGTACAGTCAAAAATATCCAAACGCGGAAAGGAAATCCAATGTCCCCTCTTTTAAAAGACTGAAAGAGATATTTTAAAGAACTGTAAAGGTGGATTATAAAAAGACGGAAAGATCAAAAGTTGCAACCACTGAAGAAAACCAATTTTTAGTAGGAGACTGTGTTGTTGAATCCCCAAATATTTCTATGCAGGCGATCGTAGACACAACAGGGATTTCATTGACGTCAGTGTGGCGCATTTTAAATAAAAATAAATTTCATCCCTACCATTATCAATTGGTACAAGAATTAGATCAATGCGATCTCAATCGAAGGTTGATGTTTTGTCACTGGGCGTTAGAAAAACAACAAGGAGAAGCAGGGTTCTTCAAAAAAAATTATTTACTGATGAAGCTACCTCCCACAAGAATTATTACGTTAACCGTCATAATTTTCATTATTATGACACAGTTAATCCGCATGCTATCAGGACAGTAGATCATCAGCATCGGTGGTCGGTTAACGTATGGGGAGGCATTATCGGTAACAGACTTTTAGGGCCACACTTCTTTTTTATGGTAACCTTACAGGAGCTCGTTATTTGCACTTTCTTGACAATGAATTTAGAGAGTTGTTCTCTAGATATAAGAGGGCAAATGTGTTCGAATATGATGGAGCACTAGCTCGTTCAACGCAAAATGTAATTAATTATTTAAATGAACACTATTTTGATAGATGGATTGGTCCAGTTAGGTGGCCAGCAAGGTCACCAGATTTAACTAAGCTTAATTTTTTTCTGTGGAGTTATGTCAAGGAGTTTGTTTACCCAGAGCCTCCAACAACTGCAAATGATTAGGATTGGAAACGCATTTTCCAGTGTCCGTGAAGAAATAAGAAAAAGAGTACAAATGTGTGTCAGACAAAATGGCGGTCATATCGAAAATCTGGTATTCTATTTTTTTTATGTACTATTTGGCGAGGTTTATTGTTGTTTACTTATATTGATTTGTTTATTTTTTTTGTCGCTTTTATATTAAATATTTATTCTCTGGTCTTCATTTTTACAATCTTCGCCTACTAGGATTACAAATGTGACTGTAACAATGAAAAAATTAATCAAAACCGTAATAATGCGAAAAGTAGAAGAGATAGATAACCATTGGATGTAGCAAAAATGTTCGCAACAAAAGTTAATTCTCTAGTAATGCTAACAATGAGAAAAAAGGTTTCAACGAGCTTCATAAAAGTATGAAGGGAGCATATTAAAAGTTAGAACACCTGAATAAGGAAACTCGTGTAAGTGTTTCACAACAGATTATTAGTTTTATGATTTCAGATATAAAAAAAAATATTTTTTAATGTAGTTTATGGATTAGAACAGAAATATACGAATTTCTCATTTACTTGGTCTGGGTTAAAATTTGATCCTATTTTAACTCCCTACAACTCCCATCATGCACCATTGATCTCCTTATTAAACCAAAATGTCCGGATTCTTAAGAACATTTTCCTTTTTAGTTCAGTTCGATATCTCTTTTAGTTCCAAAGATATCGTTGAAAATATGTTTAGGGGTGTGTAAACTCCCCCTACTAGTAAATATCAGTAGTATAAATACGGATCGATTATTCTTCACTGCTCAAGATGCCTGCATATACCGGGTGTTCACACTTAAGTGTGCACTATTGATAACTTTGTTATCTTCGGATGTACAGAATCGGTCAAATGGACAAAGTAGTATTATTTTTTATGGCGGTTACAATTTGAAAACAGAAAAACAATTGGGCGTCGCGTTCTCTAGATATTCGTCCAAAATTATTTTTTTTAATGGAACGCCCTGTATATTTTTTGCAATTTAAAAGAAAATTCCAAACTGAACAAAAGTCTTAGTACAATATTATAAAAAAATATCAATAAAATAGTTATTGAGAAATCTTTTCTTTTTTTGTTGGCATGAAATCGATATACCTATGGAAAATTTAAGCGTCACATTGTTTAGTAGCTGTCAAATTTTTATATTGTTGTTGTTAAAGTTACTGTGCGGAAAAGTACTGTTTTTACATTTTTTCAACCGTAACAATGACACTTACTCATTTGGAAAAGTGTGGTATGTTGGAGTTGTACTTGCTGTTTAACAAAAATTCAGATAGAGCGCTACAACGTTACATTCAGCAATTTCCTGACCGTGATGTACCAGACCGTTGCTATTTTTTAAAACTTTATGGAAGATTAAGAGGCGAAACAATTTTTATAAAGAAGAGGAAAAAAATGATTTTATATTATCACAAGAGATAGAAATAAATGTGTTGGCATATTTTCAGGTACATCCAAATAATTCTGTAAGGAATTTGTCCAGAGAATCAGGTATTTCTCGTAGCCCGATCCATAAAATTCTGAAAAAAATATAAATATGTTCCCTTTAAATATCAGCCTGTTCAAACTCTACTTTTAGGCGATTATCAAAGGCGATTAACTTTTGCTCAATGGTTTATCAATACTTTTGAAGAAAATCACAATTTCTTTAGACACATTTTATGGAGTGATGAATCTAACTTTTCTTATCGCGGGATGTTCAATACAAGAAATAATCATTACTGGAGTCGTGAAAACCCTTTTGTTGTTTATCCTTGTAATCCCCAACACCGATTTAGTTTAAATGTTTGGTGTGGTATAATCGGATCCCGAATTGTTGGGGCATTTTTCTATTGGGGTTCTTTAACAGGAGAAAGATATGTGGCATTATTGACAGAAATTTTAGAAAATTTTCTGGATGAATTAAATTTGGTAGACAGACAGATTATTTACTTTCAACAAGATGGAGCGCCCGCACATAATCACCATGACACAAATGAGTTATTAGAAAGATTATTTGGAAATAGATGGATTGGCACAAATGGTTCTATCCAGTGGCCCGCGCGTTCACCTGACATGACGCCATTAGATTTCTTCTTCTGGGGAGCAGTAAAAAATCAAGTGTACAGAATGACAGTGACAGTGGATGAGCTTCAGGAAAGAATTTCCAACATCATTGACGACATCAACGGTAGGACAATTTTAGGAGCTACTCGTAATGTTCACAGAAGATAAAATGTATTGAAATGGAAGGAGGTGTCTTTGAACATTTAATTTGAGTAATTTTCTTGACTATTTTTGTATTTATTTTTATTTGTTTATTAAATTAAAAGCTTTAATGAATGTGACGCTTTAATTTTCCATAGGTATATCAATTTCATGCCAACAAAGCAAAGATAAAGATTTCTCAGTAACTACTTTATTTGACATTTTTTTATAATAGTGTACTAAGACTTTTTTGTTCAGTTTGGAATTTTCTTTTAAATTGCAAAAAAATATACAGGGCGTTCCATTAAAAAAAATAATTTTGGACGAATATCTAGAGAACGCGACGCTCAATTGTTTTTCTGTTTTCACAATTGTGACCGCCAAAAAAATAGTACTACTTTGTCCATTTGATCGATTCTGTACCTCCAAAGATAACAAAGTTATCAATAGTGCACACTTAAGTGTGGACACCCGGTATATTTTATCAAAATCGGAGGTGACTAATTGGGTGACCTTGCTTGGGATTAAGCACTCTAATAACACATTTTAAATGCTAACCTTTTCCTCTTGTTAACGACGTACGAACTCCTGTAGAATCCTTGCATCAGGTCGTTCAATATTCCCACGAACTTCATCCTGATCGTGAACACATCCCCTACGTTTAACGTTTCACTAAAATGCAATATGAGAAAGTGCCTTTTACTATCATTACTGATGTCCCTGAGCGGCACTTCGACTGTCTCATTTTCCACTTCTTTAAGTACTTGAACGGAGGCGAAATCTATCTCCAATTCGTCAGCGTGGAGCGTTATATTCGACGTACCTTCCGTTATATTGACTAAGATGCTCACGTTACCGTGGAACGTGAAGTTCCCCTTCGAATACGAACGGCAAGAGGTAAATTTCGTACGAAATCGGAGCTACGGATGCGGGAAGCCTCGGATTACCTTCCGCCTTATGCGTTACTTTCAATTTTTCCGTCGTCGATTCGGTTATCTCGAGGATCGCGCTATCTTCCGTGATTGGAAGGTTAACGCCAACACTTTCTTCTTTGGATACGTTTCGTAGATCGAGTACAGTCTCTTTTGCCACGTGAGAACAACTGACGTTCGTGTACTCCATTATTGTGGTGTGTGGAGTGAAATGGTAGACTAGAAGGCCTGTAGCTACAAGTGCTAGGACGAAGAGCGATCCCAGAAGTATGGCCAGTGGTATGGAGAGCAGGATCGGTTTTCGCTTGCCGAATTTTGTGATGGTATCCATGATGTCCAGTCGCTCAGTAGCTTGGGTCATCACAGGCCTGTAAATGAGAAAATCTAGTTATTTCTAGAGATCTACAGAGACCGCACTGTAAACTTGATGGTTGCAGAAATATGAATAAAAGAAGGATGACAATATGATTTCTGTCAGTTAGCAAAGTTGAGAAATACGCATGCGATTCTGCTGGGCAATTATGTGTCAGATATACAATTCGATATACCATCTCCAATCCGTATGCTATAGCTATCCAACGGCTAGCACTCACCACTATTCTCTACCTTTGTCTAACTACTATAGAATGCTATCACTACATTGATCTTTTCAATTTGAATCAATTGCTTAAAAATTTTTTAATTAGCCAATTATATTCTACTTCTATGACAAATGTTTGGATCTCATGACTTAAATGCAAGACAATTTTTAATTCATCAATGACGTTTCAACAATTTAATGTCTTTTTTCAAGTTCCTATAAATAGAAAGACCAAAAAAAAAAAAAAACAGTACAATATAAAAAAGTAAAAATAAGTAAACACCTACGTGAAAACATTTACCATAATGTGGATGACTTCGATCTAGTATTATGTCACAACATATTGTTGCCAGTCACTTACATGTAACACGTTAAAAGGTTTCATGAGACAATATCACATTTAATTTTACGAACATTTACGAAACATAAACTGCAAAGACTAAAATTAAAATATACATGTAGGTCAGTGATGTACAGTATGTCTCACATCTATTTTCCCACGCATTTACTTGGAAACTTATACAGAGAAAAAGTTGCAGTAAAATCCAGTGGAAATGAAACGACATTGTACATCAAATTCTGCCATTATAACACACCCTGCATAAAAATAGTCTTTTATCCCCTTCTCCCACTTTTTTTTTTAAATTGCGCCTTTAATTTTTTGCGCAAGATTTCGGTAGCTACCAGGCTTACAAATACAGTCATACGTATTTTTTTATTATTACTATACGATATGTTCTCGAAAAGTAGTTCCGAAAAATGTATACAATGATAGCGTAAATGCTGGATTGAAGTACGCCACTCCATGAAATATAACATGCTACTATAATCTCACATTTTTCAAACTGTCAAATAGTCAACGCTGTTTCAAGTCATTTAAAATTATGTGATATAACATACATACGTGTACAATTCCTTTGTTGTCGTTATTTGTCTGTGTTTTAAGTTATTTGTTTTTGCTTTTCCTATTATTTTGTTATTCTGTTACTGTTTGTTTGAATTATTGTTCATAAAATTAATTATATCCCAGAAAAATGCACTCGTTATTCACCCCTAATGTATATGTAGACATGCTGCTGATCTACGGTGAGTGTAGAAAAAATACTAGAGAAGCCGAACATACGTATCGAAAACGTTTTCCGAACCGTATGCCCCCTTTCTATTGCACATTTTCAAATGTCGAACAGAAAATGCGCACTGGTACTTTCCCGAGTGCGAAAAATGTTCACCGTATTCGACCTATTATAAATGAAAGAAATTCTGTGAACGCATTAGCTTCAGTGCATGTTAATCTACGTACATCAATTAGAAATGTTGCTGAAGAAATCGAAATCAATAAAACTTTCGTTAATAGAACCCTTAAGGATAATAAGTACCATCCAAACAAAGTGAGTTTACTTCAGGATTTGCGGCCCAACGATCCTGAAAATAGACTATCTTTTATAGCTCAAATTTTGGCGCAACTTGATTAATGACCCAGAATTTCTTAATAAAATCATGTAGACTCACTGTCGCGTTTTCGCAACAATGGAGTGGTCAACCGACACAATAGCCATTACTGGTCTATCGAGAATCCTCACTGGGTAGAGCAGACCATGCATTCAGACTATATGGAGCGTCAATGTTTGGTGTGGTTTATTCAATGGCCATTTAATTGGACCTTTCTTCTATCAAGATACTCTTACGGAGAAAAGGTACAGAGAATTCTTAAGAAATTCATTACCAGTTCTTCTTCAAGATATTCCTTTAGTAAAGAGATGTACAATGTGGTGGCAACAGGACGATGCCTTGCCCCATAATTCGCACATGGTCTAGTCAGTATTTTGGACGCACAGTTTCATCAGAACTGGATTGGAAATAGAGGACCAATTAAGTGGCCCGTATCCCGAGATTTTTTTCTATGGAGTATGGAGATGTTTTGTTGTACAGGCTCTTCTTATTGTCTCTGGGGAAATATCTTGGAAGGCTTGACATATTTTGTTTGTAAGTCCAAAACACTAACTGGTCTTTCTGCATAAACAACGTGCTTTAAAGCAGGTTTAAAGCAGGTTGTTTATGCAGAAAGACCAGTTAGTGTTTTGGACTTACAAAACAAAATATGTCAATGCTAAAAATATTTAAATATTTAAATATTTAAAGCAGGTTGTTTATGCAGAAAGACCAATTAGTGTTTTGGACTTACAAAACAAAATATGTCAAGCCTCCCAATATATTTCCCCAGAGACAATAAGAAGAGCCTGTACAACAAAACTTCTCGTAGGTATGAACATTGCCTAATGGAAAATGGTCGGCATTTTGAATATATTATTTGAAAAGAATAAAATATAGACTCAAAAAAAAATACGGATTTCTTTTTTATTTCTCATAGAATAAGTAGATGATTTTGGTTTATCATACTTATAATAATCAATAATAACGCGTGTTTGAGACTTATTGTTCTTCTAATGTTATCAAAATTACTTTCCGTTTCTGTCATATTGCACAAGAGGCGACTGCATCTGAATCTTCGTCATTAAATCCGGCATAATTTATTTCGAAAGAATCTTGGATTTTTAATTTCACAGCCTTCCAGTTTCCTGCAGAACTTGTCAGCTTTCTCTTTATTTTGCAGGAGTTGCAGAAGAACAATTTGTCTGACAGTATTTTCAAAGAGTTCTCTAGTATCTCACCTTTGGTGATTTCTTCAAAATTATTTGGGTTCGCAACACTCATATCTTTGCATAGTCTTTGCTGTTTACGAATCTGTTGCTTATAGATTCTATTACATTATCCATAATGACGTTGAAGAAGCCAATCCTAAGTTTATCTTTCGGACTCAGTAGCATTTCATCTGGTAGCCTTTCTCATCAAAAATTTTTTCCTTTTCGACAGAGTTTCGGACTGTAATTATTCAATAACAAATCAAATTATCTGTTTTCAAAAACCAGTTTAGCCCAATTAATAAATTTATCTGTAGAAGTTTCGACTTCTGTCATATTCCTTTGTTTTATTAACCAATTATTATTTATTACCAAGTTTTATTAAATTATTCAGAGTTATCAACCATGGAGTTACATTTCAACAAATCTAATCATGCAACCTACACGTACTTTGGATAAAGGGCCAGTTATTGGGGACCATTTAAGGAATATCTGCGCAATCAGGATATTTTCATATTTCAGTAATTATACATAAATGTAATGCATCGGGTGTGATTTTTTTTTTTGTATTTTCTATCGTACTAAGAACATCGATAAGGTCCACATATAATACTTGATCGGGTTCATTGACATTACCAAAAAGTTTAATTAACGCTGCTTCTTTTGACCACCATTGAGTTTCTCCTATCAATTGAAGCTTATTCGTAGATGTGATTCTTTGAAAAATACGGCTAAACAGTTCAGCAACGAAAAAAAAAAAAGATGCTGCCTTGATGTGGAATTTAAAAATATCTGTCAGAACAAGATTTAAAATATGTACATAGCATCAAATATGGACATAATTTGTATTCTCCTGGATCATAGAAGCAGAGAGTCCCGAATAACTTACTTATTCGCATATTCGATGCGTGGTCAGTAGAATCAGCAATACCATTAAATTACACAGTACACAGGTATATTCAATTAGTAAATTTTGGCCCCATCGGAAAATTTTACGGTATCCTGATGGGCCCATCCGCCCCTGTATAGGCTTCAGACATGTAAAAGCGTAGAACTACAGAAACAGTATCCTAAGGTAATGCTTATACCACGTTAAGTATTAATTAACTTCATAGAAAGACCTTTATTAAAGGAGCATCAAGGAAGAGCTACAGCAGCTTAGTAGTAACTACGCACCGTAACAGGTCTCCTTACAGAACACTGCGCACTGCAAAAATATAACCGATACCCTTTGTCTTGAGACAAAATATTAACAAAATTAAATCATCACAATAATTTAGAAAGGCCTACGCTAAATCATACCAAATCGATTACCAACTTATATTTTTAGAAACATCCAAATTGCTAGAAATTACAACAGATGTCAATTGAACAAATTAACCTTCATATTAATGCAACGATCAAATATCATGTTCAACGTGTTTTATTTTAAATATTAGGTAAAATTGGCTTGTTCTCCTTTAAGATGGAATTCGAACAAATACCTGGACAGTCAGTACTCGGAAAAGACTAATTTAGAAGAAGAAGAGCATTTTTAAAGTGTTGGAGCTGGAAGAACAGAGAATTCCACATGTTAGAAAGACGTAATATCTAGACACATACATATTTCAATCAAAGACTTACATGGTGGTGGTGTAACGCATTGCACCTTTACTAACATTTATGCCAGTGTATTTAAAGAATAAATACGTTCAGAAAAAATACAAATTTCATTTTTATTACACAACGGCTTACAATTGAAATATATTTTCGCTTCTAAACTTTCGGAATAGCCTGCAAACAATAATTTAAAACTTTTTATATTTCCCACCTTTCTCCCTAACGCGTCCTTAATTATTACCAAAAAAAGGCAACTAGCTTATTAGACTTTAACTATTCTATTCATATAGATTTTAAAGGCAATTTAACTCGAATGATGCTCTGAAGTGTTATAAGGTGGTTGAGTCTTAAATACTACTTGCGTCTGATTAATCAACTTTCCAAAATATTTCAGTGTCAGGCAATGACGTCAAACGATCTTCAAAAAAAAAGTAGTGTGGAATAAGTGGGAAGTATAGAAAGAGAAGAAGTAACACGTGCTGCTGTGTATTAATTGAAATAAATAAATAAAAAATGCTTAAATGATTTTAAAAATGAAAAAGAAAAAAAATACTAACTCAACGGAAAAGATTTTTAATAAAACAAAAAAAAAATATTAATCCCAGAGTTACCCTCGCGAATTACAACTTTAATCTAAGCACGAAAAGTAAATTGTGAGTAAATGAAATCGACTTTCTTAATTTTTGAAAAATTGAAAAGGTTTAATATAAAATAAAAGAACAGAATTTTTAACCCATTGACGCACAGTGGGCCTGCTTGCATTCGCAGCGCGAAATAATTGTAAATTTACCAAGTTGCAAGAATGATTTGTAAATTGCATAATTTGCATACTATGTATGTTGAAGTATAACTATCAACTCAAAAATTTTGGGAATATCAAGCCTCTGTGGCTTATTTGCTAGTAGAAGTCAATGTACTTGAATTAGGCGTTTGAGTTGTGTATTAAAATAAAGGCTAATAATTGCAGATATTTGCATATTTGCACCGAATTTATTAAATATGGTAGACTTTTTCAAAAGTAAACACGTAATTTTATTCGTCATTTATTGAAATACCTTGACGTTGTACTACAGCTCAAAAACCGTTTGTTCGAGGTGGCTTATAAAAAATTGCAGACGTTTGCAGATGTTCATATTTTATTTTAAAATTGTTCGTAGTTCAGTTATGGTGTGTTATAATTTTTTTTTTAAATGAAATGTCCATTCCAGTGGAACATAGCGTTTTGTTTTCGGAGTAGCACAAACACAAAAATTTAAAAAGATCTACGCTAGCACATACGTTTAAACAGTGTATTTACGAAAGAAACTATAACTGAACAAGAAGCTGATAAATTATTAACTAATGTTATAAGAAAAAGATAATTTATAGCAATAAATAAAGAGATGGGTAGATCAGAAAGTAGAACTTGCTGGTGCTACTGTTGGTAGTACAGTCAAAAAAAAGTCCATTTACTAAAAAAACAATTTGGTTATTTGGTAGGTCACAAAAAGCATTTGATGAATGTAGACACCAATACCAACTAATACAAAAGTAGTACAAAAATATTTATTTCAAATCTCTTATATTTTATATATATCTTTCTATTTTCAGTGTTGTCTTATTTAATATGAATAAAAATCAAAGGTTAATATGTTGGTCCCTGAGTAAATGTCAATAAACATTATTATTAATATTATTACCTGTACAATAGTACTATCACAACTGCGAAGACTATAAATATGTAAATATGGACTGAATTAGACATAAACGGCAATTATTTCGCGCTACGAAAGCAATCGGGACCACTGTGTGGCGCCATTAATCAATAAATTTATTTCAACAAAACGGGCTAAAACACAATTGTGCAGAAAAAAAAAACCTGAACTGAAGGTTCTGGCCTAAAATAAAAACTGCACTAGATTCTAATTTAAAATAGGACAATGCTATGTCCTATGGAAAGAAAAAAAGAAAGGTTTTATTTGTTCAGGAAGATTATTCAATATACAAAACCTTTGAATTTCTATCCACGTGGTTTCACAAATTGAAATAATCTAAGCCTGGACAAATGCTAGAAATTTACAAAAATTAAAAAACTAAAAGAAGAAAAAAGCTTCTACTCGCCCAAACGAGGTGGTAGAAAAAATAAAATGATACAGCAAGATATATTAACAGAAAAATTAACTCTTACAAAATATACATGAGAAAAAAAACTAAAATAAATCTTCCTATACAAAAAATAATAATTGATTATTCTCGATTATATCTACCAAGTGTGCACTTCAATGCATTAACAATTATTACAATAATCATTCCTTGATTGACTATTTTAAAGAAGAAAGTTAAATTTTACAATACAAAATGAATAACAAAATGGCAATAATTACTTAAGAAATACGTCTACTTACATCAATAGTCGAACAAGGAAGTCCTTAACAAAATCCTACAATTCTTTTACCTACAAAAATCCCTCTCTCAATCTTCGTACAACGCAGACGTAGAACATTACAATGACAATATTAAATAGAATACGCATGAAATCAGCACAAGCGAACAATAGACATTTGAATTGAACTGGATTAATTAAAAATCTTAACAGTACATAATTAAAATCATACAATAAACTCTTAAACTAAACTTATACAAAATAAAACAAAATTGTGAAAAATTCTGGGTAAATTAAAAATCAGCTGTAAGGACAAAGAAAGCACAACAACCATAATATGCGACTTAAAATACGCCTCAGCGATAAAAGGGTAGTATCAGCCACGGAGTCCAAAACCACAGCCCTGTGTTCCTTCATTCATATTTAGTTGATAAAGCGACTAAATTAATAACAGCAGTCAATAAGTCTACATCGCCATAAAAATGAATGAATCCAATGTTTTGAAGTGATGATTATATTATATACATAGGCTGTTATCTAAACGTTCATTGATTAATCCCAATTGTGCCGAAGCGTGTCTAATTAGTACTGAGGATAGTTACATTTACAAAGAAATTTGATCTCTAAATATTTAATTAAAATAGCTCAGGATGCGTAACATATAATATTTAATAATAATATTTATTTTTTGTAACTGATAAATTGTAAGTCCAAAGTTAAAGTGATATAAAATAGAAGTCGTCAATGAGTATAAAAAAAAATAATACTTTCATTAATATATATTAAATCAACTTTTCATTTTACAGCTTCGCTTTGGAAGTGACTTTAATTATATTTATTCTAAAATGATTGACGTTTCTATTTAGTTACGTTAAAGCCAACCAAATTTTATAATAAAATAATAAAATTATTACTACAGCACTACGATCAATCGCGATTATTTACAACCATTGTTATATATTTCTAGTACTAAATTGTTTTTGCGACATGCACTAGACCTGCACCGACGGTGGAAACCTTTATGTTAATATTTTCTATTTTCAGCACTAAAAAATTTACACGACAATACCGAATGTTAACGCTTTGACCGATTTAAATGAGCATTTGTCACAATTGCCTTAATTGTGCGCCGTCCATAATTAAGCGACGTGTGTTTTTTGTCCAATTCACACCAACCGTACCGAAAGCACTGTTCCAGAATTATTTACCCCCGTTTGGTCGACCGTAATGGTCAATAGTCGGGCATTGGAAGTGACGTAATTGTCTGTCCGCTTCAATTGTTTTTAATCAAAAAAGAATTTGCAGAAATTTCGAAGCGTGTAATGAGAAAATTAGGTACTTAAAAAATATATGTCTGCACGGTGGTGTACACTAATGGGTTTGCGCTAAAAAGCAAATTTTGCATCAGCCAGTCTGCTATTTACTATTAATATCTCTATATATGTCGAATATGTCGAATATCTTGAAGTCTGTTCGGAGATATATCAACCATCTTCAAGATTACCGCAGGGGTCTAATCTTGGCCCGGTCTTGTTTCTCTTATTTCTAAATGATATCACTGACATCATTAAAAATCATCATTTAATTTTTGCTGACGATCTAAAAATATATCGCGATATCAATGTAGAAAGGGACTGCAGCGATTTACAGAGTGATCTGCAAGCAATATCTGATTGGTGTGATCGTAACCATTTGTGTCTGAACATTAGTAAATGTAAAGTCGTATCATATACACGTAGACTTAATCAGATCGATTTTCCGTACTCAATAAACAATCAACATCTTAATCGCCATCAGACGGTGAAAGACCTGGGTGTTACATTTGATTCCAAACTGTCGTTTATTAATCATGTTGATTTGACTGTTGCTGCTGCTTACAGAATGTAGGGATTCATATGTAGGACCTGTAGGGATTTCAAAGACACTTACTGTTTATTATTACTGTACTATGCTTATGTTCGCTCAAAACTGGAGTATGCATCATTTACCAGATCCACATTAACAACATTGAGTCAGTTCAAAGACGATTTGCAAAATATTCAATCTTTAAGCTCGATGGTGTATATCCAGTGAGAGGGGCGGATTATGGCGATATACTTACTAGACTTAATTCGACATCATTACGTATAAGGCGTATTATGCTAAATGTAAAATTTTTATGGAACTTGTTAAATAACAACATAGATTGTTCATGGCTGTTAGGTAAAATAAATTTAAATGTGCCTAGAATAGAAAGTCGTCACCAGTGTAAGTTTTATTGTGATCTGCACAGAACAAATGTTTTGGTTAAATCTCCGATATCAACAATGTGCACGAACTTTAACGATATCGCTCATTTGTGTGATATACATAATGATTCTTTTAACTTTATATCAGGAATTATCACTAATATGTAGTTAACTGTGCCCTTTCCTCCTTTTTTAATAACCTTTATCTCAATTAAATTTTTGTATTTTTTTTTCTTATTGTATTTGTATTGTATTCGCTTATATCTAGATAGGTACTTTTTTTTCCTGTATTTGGGTTCTACCTGTTGGAAAATAAACTATATTATTATATTGTTATTATTATTATTATATATCCCCTATTTGTAAGTGTTTTCCAGTTATTATTTTGAAGACTAAAATCTTCTTGTATTAAAAAAGAAAATAGTTAAGGCGGGTGCGGACGACCTTTTCAGTAGATGGCGCGGATTTTTTTTTCCGCTGCTTTTAGACATACCAATCAAAATATTTTAAATTTGATAAAGAGATTTTTTTGAAAACCGTATTTAAAATTGCGCCAACGTCTTATTTTTTTAAGTTTTCTTTTCTTTAATTTTTTGTTTGGTTCTATTTGGCTTCCATGAAGGAAAAATAAAAAAGTGATCAAGGGTGACGATTCAGCCGCACTTACTAATATTAAACCATTTTCTTTCATTTATTCTTGATAGACAAAAGAGGTTTGAGTACTCAGATCCTTTCAAAACATTATTTAGTCTGTCATGTGAACTTAAATGTATAGAGTAACACTATTTCATATGGTTTTTTTAAAAAACCAAAATTGAAATGCAAATTAATAGCGTGCTATCAGTAATTTTATTTAATTTACTAAGGTACAGAAGAAAGCTATAAATTCAGAAATAAATAATTATAGCACTAAATGGATTACTAGAGTCAGTCACCTATTTTGTTGAGTAACTGCTGTTTTCCGAAAACTGAATTATCTCGAGGTATGCACAAATGTAAAGATCATTTGTAAAACACGTGATTGTAGGAATAAACCTCAAGCGGTAGTTAGATCGAAAAGAAAGATACCTCTTGTCTTTTTGAATGGTATGGATTGTTTGCTTTCTATATTACATGTGCCCTAAATGAATTGCTAAGATTGTCTAGAGTATTCATTTGAGTGTTATTCTATACCTGTCTCTATGATTTTACAATACAACTTCCTTGTATTGAATAACTTGTGAACACACACACAGAGAGAGAGAGACAGACAGATATTGCACACACGTGTGGTCAAGTACCTCAATTTTTTTTCTCTGGAAATGACTTAGCACTGCAGTTACTGTACGAAGAATATTTACTGTCTTACAAGTAGCAAACCGCAATTTATAAATTAGAGAGCCAGACGAAAATGAATGAAAATTAAAACGCATATTTTGACTAAGTATTTGTATATTTGTAGTAATTTTATATGTACAAAATAATCCAAGAATTCTTAATTTCTTGTTTTATTTGTGGATTATTAGTAAGTGCATTATCTATTTACTATTTACATTTACTCTGTTATAAAATATTACTTATCTTCTTTCTTTTGGGTTGAAACATTTTATCTAATGGATATATGTACACTTTATTTTTAATTTACTTTGTTATATTGCTTGAAGATAATTATATAATAAAACAGTTTTTCACTATTTTCTATTATTAACAATTACACATTTTATGAATTTCGCACTTTTTTAAAACATAGGTAGAAGTAGGTGGAGTGGCGTAGAATATACGAAAAGACACTACTGAAAGCAAAATTAAATATCTTTATATTTATACCTCACGTGATTCCATAGCAGTCTATCTGTACATACGTCTTCAAAACAAACATCGGTCTGTGCATTAGGTTAAGGTGTGAATTCGGTGGTGCGTCTGGCGACTGCGTTTATGACTGCAGCCAAATGTTCGTAAGTAAAATACATAAAAGCAGTCGTGCAATTGCAATCGCAGTCGCCAGACGCACCACAGAAATCAGAACTTTTCACGATGGGGGCATTATTATTAATCCAAATTCAGTAATTAAAAAAGTTTTGTCATTAAGAAATCGGTGTTCAAATGCGCCATTGAGCCGATTTTGGAGATTGTTTTTAATAAGAAAAAATTAAAACATTTAAAAATTTAAATATATTAAAAAATAAAAAAAAATTAAAACGTTGGCGAAATTTCAAATATTATTTTACGACAAATACAGTTTAAAATTTAAAAATCGGTCGAACCGTTTTCCCAAAAAGCGCGGAATACTTTTCCGATATATTTATCTCTGTCGCACACTTGGACGTCCAGATTCGCTTTAAGGTAGTCGTGATCGAGATGACACTAAAAAATATACCATATAATCAAATATTTCTACTGGAATTTTTTTTCATTAAACTTAAGTTGGCAGTAAGTAAGTAAGTTTAAAAACCGGTAATTTGACTTATTTTGTGGCGTATGTGTGATGCAGGTTATGTTATACCGTAGACAGGTTAAGTTGTGTCGTTTTGACAACCTACAAACTACACACACACACGTTTCAATTGAAAAAATGACAAGTTTAACAATAAAAAACAGCTACAATAAATGCTCAAAGTGAACGCCTTCATTTTCTATACATAACGCCACTCTTCGTTTCATGTTATCAAAGACATTCCTTAAATTACATTGTGTAATTTCCTCACAGACATTCCGGATAGCTAAAGTAAGTTTTTTAATTGTATGAGGACGATTTGTAAATACTCTATTTTTTAGGTGTGGATAAATGAAATAATTCATAACCGTAAAATCTGGAGATTAGGGATGCGATGAGTGGATTCTTAAAAGTACTCGCATACTCAATTACCAATTGCTACTTACTCCAGTTTCAGACTCAAATATGTAGAATCGATTCCAGACTCGAAATGGTAGACTCGATTTCAAACTCGAATATGTAGAATCGATTTTAGAATAGAGTATGTAGAACCGATTCCCGATCAAAATGTTTCCTTTATTGGATTATGAAATATTTGCAAACAGATACTGGAATAAGAATGATTATAACAGCCAAGCTTACATCCGAACACAATCTTAAGTAAAAAAAATATAGAGCAGTTACATATGTACACTGAGAAAAATATCTTTTTCATTTAAAAAGAATTGCATTAAACCAAAAGTTTTTGCATTTTCCATATGGCCAACATGATTTGGAGTTTCCTTGAAAAGGAATTTAATTTTAAATTCACGCATTTCTTCGGAACTAATATATTTTTCGTTGAAACAGTTTATTCTTTTAAGTCAAAAGATATTGATAGTTGATTCAAATCCTCTTTATTTTGAATTTGAAAACTATGCAGCTTGGCAGAAAACCGTAAGCATTTTGATTCAAGAGGTTTTTCCTCTTCTTGTAATATTTATTCATTTTAGACTTAAGCCTAAACCCAATAACATGCCGTGATCATTTTTAATAAAAATGAAAATGAATTATCTCCAAAACGCCATACAATAAGAAGGGATTTGCCGTTATAATGTGGTAAACCCTAGTAGTGTTAGGAGTTTGTCGCAGTGACCATCCTAGCACTCTAGTGTGCCGTTAAATAAATCGTCCTTTCAATGGGGATGACTCTTATTAGATGTTGACCTGTTAAATATACCAGATTAGTATGTTACGATCGTATTTTCCAGTCTACTTTGTGCGAAATATTATCTATTACTGGAATGAAATAGGAGAGGCGCCATCTATGTGACAATTTCTCTACTACACATAAGTATATCTGCACATCTGCTGTACTATAAGCGGAGAAAACGAAAATAAAATGCGATTTTTATTTTTACCTCCATGTAAATATTTAGTTAAATTAATTAATACTGCGCTAGCTTCAAATAAATCTACTAACCAAATTATTTGTTTAATTGAAAACAGGAAAATTTTTAATATTTCTAAATCAAGTAATAATTTAGTAACTGTAACCAAATGCATGAAAAATGGTTGAAAACAACAAGATTGCTTTTCCCGTGTACAACAGTTAAAACCTTCAAACACTACATACTGCTGTAAAGTTGCTTGGCTTATAAGTAAATCAGCATTAACTGAAAAGATTCCAATTATCTCTGAAATTTCTTTAACCTCGCGCGAAAAATATTCACTTTTGTTCATTATTGTTTTTGTATCTGAGGCTTATGCACTTGGGAACATGAATCAAACTAAAATACTTCCGCGTAAAAAAAAACACTCAGATTGAATACAGGTGCTTGCATTTTCCGTTAAAAGGCAAAAGTTTTAAATCAATGTATACATGTGTGTTCACGCAAATAAACCAAACGTCGGCTTTTTATTTAAAATACTGTTTATAATTCAATAATACTTAAAAGAAACTGAAATATGTTGTTAAATATGTAAATAATAATAACAATATAATATGTAATGTGTATAGTCTTAATTAAACGGAACTTGGACATTATATAATATTAATCAAAACTAAAAACTAAAGTGCATTCCATTTAATTACAGTTACTTTTCGTCCAAAAGCATGTACTTAAGAAGAAAATAGTCTTCCGGCAAAACAGCACGCTACTTTCAATTAAAATAAACGCTTTTCTGAAAAAAGGCATTCCTTTCGTTGAACATGATAAAAACCAAAAGTTATAAAACTTTTCATTTAATGCAATCTCTTTTCTCAGTGATGAAATAAAACTTAACGAGGTTTCTCTATAAATAAAGAAACGGCATTTAAAGTGTCTTTTTATTAAATAAATATAAATTTCTAAATATAGTTATATTTTCTTCTCACAAATAAATACTTTTTATATTGTCATTAAAAGTGACAAACGTCAAATTTAAACAAAAAGGTACAAACTACTTTACATATGTATACTAACAAGTGGCAATGATTTTGTAAATATTTTTGAAGAATAACTCCTATTTATGCCAAAATATAACTCTTAGGGAATACTTAGACACAACAAAATGATATTGATAACAAAAACAAATGGATAGTTCCCTATTAAGATATAATATAGTTTTAAGAAAAGAACTGGTGGAGTTTCACATCATTACACTTAAAGATAAGTCTGATAAAGAATTTCGTCGAAACAATTGACGAAGAGGAAACAGTATTTCAGTATACAAAATTTTCATTCAAAACCGAAAGAGGGATTTGTTAAGACCTAATTTAATACCACAGATACAAATGTTACAACAATAGCGAGAATTTGAAGTAATGAAGCAATTTAGAATGGCCCGCTTGAAATGTGTTCAAGAGTGTGACCCACAATTTCATGGGAAATCTGAAAACTAGGAGGAAATTGAAAGTCAGCGAGGCTAATGTAATAGCAATATTGCTTGCTAACTTTGATTTCGGAATGTTCTTATTCCCAAGATAAAAGAAAAATGAGAAAGCATTATAAAAACGCCCATAATATCATGGAGTTAGTTATCATTACTTAATTTGGTATGGATTTAATTTGCGATTACTCCAAAACCATATCTGAGGCGAAGAAAATTCTCTTTATTGTTACCATGAGCAGTCTGAAAGAAAATGAATTTGTATAAGTATATCCTAAAAGTTTAATTTTAAAGAAAAATAAAAAAGAAATTAAAACTTGTGGATCTGTGCAATTAATAAAAAATTCTAGGAAATCAATAAAAACACGTTCATTGACCAATGAGAAACAAAAAAAGCTAATATAGGATTAAGTCAATTCAGTTAAGTTACCCTCTATTCAACCCTCATCCATAAATATGTGTTTCATTATCGGTTCGTAATTGTCAAATTGATATTTATTGCTTATGTGACTCATCAATTCTGTATTGACAGAAAGTATTAGGAATTAACATCAGAAAAACAACTTCCTGATTACAACATTCGGATGAATTTAATTAGAAGAAAAATACATGACCATGAGTTCAAGGGTTTCTCCTACATATTTTTTGCTACCATAACCAATAATAGCCGTAATTTCTTTCGTTAATTGATGTGTTGTCCAATTATTGTTTATTACCGCTTCGGGAATAAAGCAATACAAATATACAGGGTTATTATTGTATAGCACTTTTTAAAAAAATGGGTAAAAGATATACATGAGCAATGCCTATATACAAAAAATTACCGTTCTATGTACATGTTGTAATTTTCCAAATTTTAGGGCCCAAAATGTAGTTAAAGACGGCCCACATCTGTGTTTACCATTTGTATACACATAAATCTGATAGGAAATGAATTTCAACCATCTGGTAAGTAAACATCGAAAAAATCAAATGCTAAGCATAGTGAATTCATTCAAAGCAGATGTTATTTACACAAGATTTAAACTGAGATAAGACGGAATTACCAGAATGCAAACAAAGCAGTGAGGTGTTTTTTTTACGATGTGCTTTCGCCATGAACTCGTCTATCACGTAAAATAGTAGTACATTTTAAAGGTTAAATTTGTTTTAAAATAAACGTATTATGTTTGCAATAAAACTAATATATGAAGACACGAGTGGATGAAGGTGTTATGTTACAAAATCAAACTTTTTCAGAAATTAAGTGTTTTTATGTAATTTTTCTCAAAAGTAATGTAACCTAACCCCTTCATACATTCACAAGACTCGAGTGTTCTTGAATTTGTAGAATTTTCGATGGTACTATGTGAAAGATGGGTACAAAATACCTTGATTCATGCAAAAAAAGACAGTTTTTAAAATGCGATATAGCACCTTCATCCACTCGTATCTTCATATGATAGTTAACTTTATGTAGCGTGTTTCAAATCTATACGCTGCCATTCCAAACGCATGCATCCACTGCGAATAGCAAGTGCACACTAAATGTAATCCCAACGTTCAAAGTGTAGCGACGACCGATGGTTCACCGGTATGCTAAATGAGTCAGGGCCGGACTCCAATAAAGAAAAATCATTTTCTGGGTACTCCGTGTACTTAGAACCGTAATTTTTTGTATATAGGCATTGCTCATGTATATCTTTTACCCCTTTTTTAAAAAAGTGCTATACAATAATAACCCTGTATACGAACTCTAACAGCTATATGTTCTAACGATGTTTGAAATGTTGTAAAATATATTTTATATTTATTTTGAACTATTTTCTTTTTCGTCTTTTTGATCGAAAAATCTGTTACAGTCTTTTTATCTAACATAAAATTTGTATAAAGTACATAACAAATTTGCGGCAACAACGACTTTTATGCGTTTTGGTATAGAATCTGCTGAAGTGTTACAATATTCAGGGGTGAGAGGGTGTCAATAATGTTTGCCTTTAACGTTGGGACTGTACGCTGAGGATCATTACGCAAAAACGTTTTCATTTAATAATAACAAAAAAAAAACAAGTTTGAAACTCAATGAGTGGCTTATACGTTTCGGCTACAATGCCATCTTCAGATCCATATAAATTAGAAGCAAAACAAATATATAAAACGATACAAGTTTTACCAATATTTGTTTTTCTTCTAATTCAGATGGCCCTGAAGATGGGGTTGTGGCCGAAACATGTAAGCCAATATATCTGTAACACTAATTGAGTTACAAACTTCTTGTTCTTTATTATTAATTATTAACTCAATTTGGACATACCCATAGACTTCTTCATTTGATAAAACTTCAATGACATTCAAGTCGGGTTTCCTTGATGGCCATGACGAAACTTTTAAATTAAGGCCCCCAAAAACTTTTTCGTTGATCTCGCTGTGTGGTGGGATGCATCGTCTTGTTGAAATATAAAAGTTTTATTGCCAACACGTTTTTCAGCTGTGGGAATCAAGTTTCTTAATAAAATTTGGTTGGTACATTTCTGAATTTACAGTACCATCAATTAACCTAATATTTTTCAATCCCTCTACTACTCATACATTGGCATGTTATAATCCACTGGGAAAATTTTGCCATGCGCTTTAGGCAGTTATCACTTAAGAACCGCACTAAGAATGGTCAAGGAAGGAATGATTAGGCATAGGCCAATCTCCTGACGGTGATCAAATGGGATGCCCCGGATGATATGTTAAAAAAATTTAGCTTTGTGAAGGAATTCACCATAAAGCTAAGTAACAGGAGCGAGTAGGATCATAACACATCTTGAATTTGATAGAAATGCCATCAATGGTATACTGATGGCTCCAAACGGCAGGAGGAACTGGAATAGGAATATAGGGCCTAGACTACATATTTCAAAAAGCTTGGGAAAATACCAGTTATTCAGGCGGAAATACACGCTATTGGAAGATGTGTTCAGTTTCATTATAGACAGGAAGCCATCGGAAGCAGGAGATTATCATCGTGTCTGATAGTCAAGCAGCCATCAAGGCGCTGAATTCATATGAAATCAGCTTCCAAGATGGTTGTAAATGGCTGGGAACTAAATGAGCTAGGCAAAGAAATAAAGTAACCCTCCTGTGGGTCCGGGGTCACACAGGAGTGGAAGGAAACGAAATAACGGATAACCTCGCAAAAAAAGGGGCTGGAACGCCTTTTGTAGGGCCTGAACCTTTTGCGGGTTAAGCAGCAGTTACAATACTGAAGAAACTAAAAATGGAAATGGAGCAGAGAAAATCAGTTACTGGAAAATCTTCAGGAATGAGGCAAAGTGAAATTCTTCTGGGAACTTATAACCAGAAGACGTTTACAGAATGCATCAACCTGAGTAAGAACAATGTTCGCATATTAACAGGAATACTTTCAGGCCATTGTAGACTGGAAGGACATCTGAGTAAGCTTGTATTGGAAAAAGATCCTGAATGCAGATTTTGTGGGGAACAGGATGAAACATCCATCCACCTCCTCTCAAACTGCGTAGCACTGTGCAACTCGAGGCATTGCACCCTGGGAGCATGTGAAATCGAAGAGGGAGCTTACCTAGACTGGGGCCCTCTGACATCCTACACTTTCTAAAAGGAATAGGATTGGAAGGCCAGCTGTATAAGCAGCAAGAATAGGGGACACAATAGATCTTTTAGGTCGCACTGTAACACCACCCTTCTATTTACTTACATTACATTACATTACATAGGTAGTCATTGTGAAAGGCATCCGATTTTGTACAAATCGCTCTTCTCCGAAAATTTAAATTGAAAATGATGACATACCTACATATTGGAGCTTTAAATTCTGTGTTGTCGTTTTTGACATTATATTTTTATTTGTCAGTGAAATTTACATTAGGAAAATTTCGTATCTTCCAAGATTTTTTGCTAACTGATCGTACATGAATCCGTGGAAAAGCCATTATTAACCGCTATTCAAAAAAAAGCGTTTGGATTAGGTAATATTCAAAATATCCTGGACGATCGAAATAATGGAGTAATGTTATTTTCAGCGACTAATCAAAGTTTGTTGTCCGTGTAGGTGATTTCCGGAAAAATCATTTTCAATTTGCAAATCAGCAAAAAAAACACGGTGCTGTATTTGCATAAAAATAGATCATTTTCTAAAGAAACACGTAAGCACGATTTTCAACCAGAAAATGTGAACCTTATGATTATATTATATTATAAATTTGATAAACAATATGCATGTTCCTGAATTCTTTTTTGAGTTCAACATTTTTTATAAATTTTCCTTTGTATCGGAAAATTCATAATTTAAATTTCGTAGACGTCAACCAATGCCTGGCAGAACATAGTCACAAGATGTAAATTTTGGAAGTGGTTGAGGCAATAGTTTTGCTAACTTACCGTACTTGCCAATGTGTCAATATCAAAGAGCCAATTACACTATTTATTGATTACAGAAAACATTAAACAACATACAATTGAAGATACGAGTGGATGAAGGTGTTATGTTACAAAATCAAACTTTTTCAGAAATTAGGTTTTCTTATGTAATTTTTCTCAAAAGTAGTGTACCATAACTCCTTCATACATCTACAAGACTCGAGTGTTCTTGAATTTCTGGAATGTTCGATGGTGCTATGTGAAAGATGGGTACAAAACACCTTGATTCATGCAAAAAGACAGTTTTTAAAATGCGACATAGCACCTTCATCCACTCGTAAAATAAAATACTTTCTTATATCCAAAAGGGCAATTAACTGAAAAATACAACGTAAACAACACAAACTAACTTCTGGCTGACGCAACCGCAAAAGAAAGGTTATCCCTTATTTGTGTTTGTGCGTGTCCTCGTTATAATCGCCATTTTAGGTGCAAAATGTACTTTGTCACCCTTCACACACAGGCACAGGTTTTTTTTTATGCATTGCGGTGTTTTATACGTCTAGTCACTTTATTGCGCTAGTTCGTTTAGATGCTATATTAGCATTGGAAAGTATTCCAATCTCGCAAAGTCTGTTTATAACTGATAAAAATGTTATCACCAGACTTTTTAGACGTAGAAACCTAATAATAATAAAATAAATATATATAAATAAAATAAAAGAACAACAAACCCTGGAAAGAATTGGTTCAATAACTGATATATACCTCCGTACGTAATACGTGTAGTAAGAAACAAAAAACACTTTAAAGCAAATATTCTTAACTAATATAATAGTAATAGAACAGACGTAACTCAAAAACAAACCAAGCTTTACAAGATTAACTTTACTAATTACTTTTTAACTCTGATATAATTTAAAGACAAATGAAAATACAATAAGAAGATATACAATATGAACTTCTTTACATTTTTTTTCACGTATACAACACACTGTATAATGTCCGTCCCTCGTTAATTACACTGTATAACCTCCTATACATAGCTAATGTTGAAGTGCCACTTATTTTAATTGCTTTTCCATAATTACGTAAGTGCATACGTGTCCTAATTTATTTGCAATTTTCTGAAAATAGCAGTGTTTACGTTGACCGTAATTGGATATGAAAAACAAACTGCATGCAGATGCTAATATGTCAGCATAAGTACACAAAATATCCGGAAATATGTTCAATTGTAAGGTATTTTTAGTATTTTTGTTGTTATGAAAGTGTTTTCCGCTTATAGGCGCGCGTAAGTTTCCGGTTTTTCTATATATCTAGTGTATGCACACGAGAAGTCTTAACATACAGCCAAAGGTGTTGACATTGACACACTATGGCTTAACTTTAGTATTTATAAAGAAAAATTTGGTTTCATAAGCAAAGATTTGGTGCTGTGTATGTGTGTTTTTTTTAGCACAAAGCGTAATTAAGGGAAAAAAAGTATCGTTATATCGTCTTAATGTGGTGTATTCTTAAAACGAATAATAAGAAAATACAGTATATTGTAGTTTAGCCTAAATGCACAGGTTTGTGGTATAAAAATGGCCGAAGACTTGCATTACTGGAAATAAAAAAAATTTATAAAAATACCAAAATCATATTGTAGGGTATATGCCTATAATTGTCTTTACTTAATTCAGTTTCTTGTCTTTTTTATTTCTTGGCATGTCAGTTAAGTTAGAGAAACGAACAAGTTTTCTTATGAATGTATTTTAATTTCTATTTTGCTTGTTTGTTAGCAACATTTTCGGGCAACTTTTTGATGTTGCTGTTGATCAAAAGATTATTAAGAAATAAATAAGGATTACCATAATTAGGTGATACGAGTAGGTAATAAGAATAAAAATTAGTACTTCCTAATTTTGTTTATTTGTTTACTGAGATGACCCCAGCTACTAGTTCCAACAATTGTTTGTCTTCATCAGGCTGTTGCGTGATCCCATTATAGTCAGTATTAGAACATCAAAAGGCAATTTTTTTTTTTGTAAATGGGTAAATTTGTTACCCACAATTATCACTATAAAATTACAGTCTATTGTAATATTACACTGTTGAAAATATTACGGTGTTGGCGTTAATTTTGCGCTAGTCAAATATTTTAGTGTTGATTTTTCCAAACTTTGCCAGACGAGTTGACTACGCGTATTTAATAGAACAGAAATTACTAGAATTTCGTGTGAATTCTTTGTTCAGATATGAGGATTGACTATTTTTCTAGACATTCAGAAGCGTCAACCAATCAAAATTTTTCCCTCGGATAGAAATATAGAAACCCCACCTATTCTAATACAGTATTGCATAATATGCACCACTTGCATTGCACGTGTATTTGTTTTCGTGTTTGATTCTCCGTATTAACATATCCAAACAAACCACCAAATGTGACTGACTTGCAAAGTGTAACCTCGTGTTATTAAACGTTAATTCCAGTGGGTATAAAAAATTTCAACATCTTAAAGATGTATTGGGACATCTATTTACGCAATTAGTTTAGACTTGAATCAAATAGCATAAACATTCACTTAATTTTATAATGGTTCTCAAAAAATCATTTTAAAATTGGTATGTTTAGTTGAAACCAAAACTTGTGAATGAGTGGTTTTGAATATTTATAATTGAGAAAACGTCTTAAAGAGAGAATATTATAGCACTAAGAAATAGGAGTTGCATATTAAAAAGACGTTGTGTTTAGAAAATGGTGTTAAAACACCCAATAGATCGCATTCATTTAGTTAAACAGCTAGTAAATTTGTCTAGTCTAGATCAAATAAAATGTGACTAGAAGTATTTTATAATTCCACGTGTCAGTTGGACAAAATAACCCCTTAACAATAGACAATACTTGACTATCTTTGCTCGTCAAATTTAAACTTCTATAGTTCTCGACAAAATAACACGAAAAGAGTGTGGACCTCTCCTGACTATTAAATTAGTCAAAAAAGTGTTAAAATTTTCAACAGTGTACTGGTAGTATAGTATACTTAATATACCGCATGTAATAATACGAGCAACATGTATTTGTGTGTGTGTTGTAACTTTACAAATATAATTTGTATGAAAGCAAAACACAAAGTAAGGTTCCTTTTCACAATAGTATTATTACAAATTGTGTTATATTTGCAGTCTGTAGCATTACAAGGTGATAAGTAAGTCTCAAAACAATTTCAAACGCTGCACTAAAATATAAACTTTATAATGATAATCGTGGGCAATTTTGTTACTCACGATCATCACTGTAATTGTACAAGATTAATCACTGCAAATCTGAATTTAACATGGTACTGAATTAGTGGACGAAATTTAAAGGCCTTTTATAGTTTCTCTTATGCTATATTTTAAAACAACCTCTAATAGTTACATACACACATATCTCGATTATAGCGCCCTATTCAATTGAGATTTTTTCTAAAGACAAAAACAAAAACCAGAAAAAGACACTTATGCCGAAAAAGCTATACAACTACTTCGAGAGCTCGTTTGAAATAAAGTATAACGCCCTTAAGGTTTCATAATTTTATATAAATCACAGCAGATAAAGAATTATTGAAATGCGCTGTATTTGGATCATATATATATATTTGGCTCGAAGGTTACCCTATAAAGATAGATGCGTATCGTAAACTTTTCATGCTTTTAATTTAATTGATCCTCCCGCAAGTAAACAACTAGGATTTTCAAAGCTCTCGAGAAAAAAAGTAGATGTACAGCACAAAGAAAACATAATTTCAAATCCCTAAATCTCCTAAAATAATAATAATAGTAAAAGTTGTAGATAGTGTAATAACGTATGGATTTGGCATTGATATCAGTATTAAATTGTAAGTGTAGATGAAAGGTTCTGTACATTATGTAATTCAAATTAAATAGATACAAATTGATATGTCTTTTAAAATCTAAAAATATAAAAGTTGCTCTATACTAAATTTCGATTTTTTGTTCGAAAATACTGCAGACTGTTTCAAAATGAATTACATCTAGGTGGTCATGAATTTCTCCTATAAATTATGATATTCCGCTTTCTTGAAATGGAGGTATGGATATAGTCCGAAAATTAGCGGACACAACATATGACTTATTTTAGAAAACACTCTATTATTTAATTATAGTTTGCGTACGCTCTTGACTTTGTCTGTACAGGGTGGGCCAAATTCGATACTTTTAATAGGAAACTTACATTTCTGAAGGAATTAGACAAAATCTGACCTACGCTTCTGGAGCTCGATTTTAAAAAGAAATCGATTGGTGAAGTCCATATTTTTATATCTTCCGTAATATAAGAGGTACAGAGCGTTTTCGTAAAATATGCAATTTTCAAAAGCCCTTGTAACTTTTTAACTTGTGAAAATGCTTGATTTACATAATTAGGACACTTTTTGACGTAGAATTCAATGCTCTAATTTGTTTTTTTTTAATTCATTTTTTTTTTGAGATATTATCAAGACTTGTGTTTTTTTTTTATATGGAACACCCTATATATTTTTACACTATTCAAAAGCAGATAAAATTGCCTTTAATATGACATAACACACTTGATATTTTATTTAAAGGATTTTCAAGATATTTGATTTTTTGTTTGCAATTTAACAGTATTTCAAGGTGGCTCTGGCTGTAACTAGGTAATACGCGTATTTGTTTTATATTGTCAAAATATTTTGAAATGTCAGTTTGAATGAATGTTAGTGGTGGTTTTATTATTCAAGATTTCAAAAATGTATGAAAACTATGAAAAATACGACATGTTAAAGTGTTTTATAGAAGCAGGTGAAAATGGGGAAGCTGCATATAATATTTACTATGAACGATATCCTGAAAGACAACAACCATTCAGAGACATGTTCACTAGGTTAAAGAAAAATTTAATAAATTTTGGATCCTTTCAAAAACCGAGACCTAAAAATTATGTGGCTCAAAATAGAGACAAAGAATTAGAGGAAATCGCCGTTTTGGGGGAAACTGTAAATAACCCAACACATTCCACTCGCGAGATGGCACAAACAACAGATTTAGCAAGAACAGCGACAAGGCGCATTTTAAAAAAGTATAGAATGAAACCCTATCGGACAAGGAAAGTGCATTACCTTTTTGCCGCGGATTTGGAGCGTCGTATGGCATTTTGTCAATGGTTTTTGGGAAAATGTGAAGAAAATCATAATTTTGCTCTAAACTGTGTATGGACGGACGAATGTAACGTAAGCAGTGCGGAAATTTTTAACAGATATAATTCTTATACTTGGTCGCGTGAAAATCACCATGTTACTATTGAAATGAGAAACCAAGGACGATATAGTTTCAATGTGTGGGTAGGAATTTTCCGTGCCAGGAAAATTGGACCCTACATATATAACTGAATTCTTAACTCCGAAAGCTATTGCCATATTTTACAACAATTCATTGAACCTAAATGAAATACTTTAAACCAATTGGAATTCGTTTACTTCCAGCATGACGGAGCACCCCACCAACAATTCAGCTTAACCAATTGTAACTTGGAATCAGGGACCGATACATTGGCCGGCAAGTCACCAGATCTAACCCCATTGGATTTTTTCCTTTGGGGAAAAATTAAAAATCTTGCGTTTAAGCATTCTCCCAATTCAAAACAGGAATTAGAGGCTGCAGTTTTGCAAGCGTTCGACTCTCTATCTCCGCTTGAGTTGGTGAACTCAGTTCAGAATGTAAGGAAACGGTATCGATTATGTTTACAACAGAATGGCGGACAATTCGAACACTTACTATAATTCATAATGCTCACGTATTTTTTCTTTGTATAGAGGGGTATATTCTGTAAATATTTCGTTCAAATATGTCTATAAGAATTTTAGAAACCAGCGGATTTTAATTTTAGCCATGATAAATTAAAAAAAAAAGTTGAATACACTACAAAATAAACCACCTTAGGATGGAATTCTATGCATATCTGTAGCGTCTAAAAGATTATCTGCAAGACTGTAAACATGTATTAAGGATGCTTACAGACTTATAAATAACCTTACAAGTGCTACAAATACGCACAGAATCCCACCATTAATTCCTTACAACTATAGTATCAATAATACTATTAATGGTTTCGTTAGTTTGTTGGACTTGTTATTTCTAACATTTAATATTACAACCACTTTTTTTCTACTTTGTAGAAATCTTTTATTTGCTTATTTACGAGCATCCACGGCCAAACAAAAAATAAAGAAATAAAAAAACAAATACGCGCATTGCTTAGTTACAGCCAGAGCCATCTTGAAATACTGTTAAATTGCAAACAAAAAATCCTGTAAATAAAATATCAAGTGTGTTATATCATATTAAAGGCAATTTTATGTGCTTTTGAATAGTGTAAAAATATATAGGGTGTTCCATATAAAAAAAAAGCACAAGTCTTGATAATATCTCAAAAAGAAAACGAATTAAAAAAAACAAATTAGAGCATTGAATTCTACGTCAAAAAGTGCCCTAATGAAGTTCTTATATAAATTAAGCATTTTCACAAATTAAAAAGTTACAAGGGTTTTTAAAAATTGCATATTTTACGAAAACGCTCTGTATCTCTTATATTACGGAAGATAAAAATACGGACTTCACCAATCGATTTCTTTTTAAAATCGAGCTCCAGAAGCATAGATCAGATTTTTTCTAATTTCACACTTTTCAATGAGATTATATAATAAAGGAAAATAAATAACTCACAGCAATGTGGTAATATAATTAAAAATAATTAAAGTGCCTACCTGCGAGATTTGTAACACCCCCAAAGTTGAAAATTTAAGAAATGCACACAATATTATTATTTACACTTATTTGAAATAAGTAAAGTTCCTTACAAGGGACTACCCTAAAGTGTCATCTGATAGAGACTTGGCACGTTTGTGTTAACTTCCACTGCTGTAAACCGTCGCTGTCATTTTTCCATTTCCGCAGAACCTCACATTTAAACGATTAAAGCTACCCTTGAAGTTTCGACATTTTTTCATCAGAAGTAATCACATTGTCCAGCCATTTCTCACAATAGCCATCATACCTTGGGCAGAGTAAACTTGTACAATAAGCCATCCAGAATTTACTACTACTTATACGCAACTTATAAAACTATAATACACAAGGAATATATATTATATACAAGATTTTAGTTGTCTTTGTTAGGGTTTAATTGTATCTATTGTGACACTTTGAATAACATAACTTTTCTCTATTTACATTTGTACTTTTTTGTTTTACACTTGTGATTGCAAAAGCATCTATCATAAAGTATGTTTGATTGTCTGTAATTAGGTGATACGAGTAGGTAATAAGAATAAAAATTAGTACTTCCTAATTTTGTTTATTTGTTTACTACAAAAACCAGAAAAAGACACTTATGCCAAAGCAGCTATACAACTACTTCAAGAGCTCGTTTGAAATAAAGTACAGCGTTACTATAAAAGAAATAGAAACTTTTGGTATTGTATAAAACAAAAGTTATTTGCGATATCGACATGCATTTTGCGCTGTCAGGTTGAGGAACTGTAGAAGTTTCGATCGTACAGTTGGTAGTACTGCACAAGCATAATAGTTACGATGGCTGCAAACTCTACTGAGAAAGCATATTGTTGTTGTATGTTTCGAAAATATGTAATGTTGTAAGCCACATCTAATCACAATTCACATTTTGGCTTAGTTACTTTAATTACATATTTATTTCTGTTACATTTATTTTCTATGGTTCTCTGGTTTAAGCTCGTGTACTTTTCTTTTAATGTTATATTGATTGCCACAGTAATATCTTTTAATCTTCCCGGACTTTTTCCTTTACATAAACACCCTGTCGTTTCAAATTTATTGTACCAATCGTACATCGACTGTCTAGTAGATGGTGGTTTCCCAAAACGTGTTCGAAAGTGTCGTTGGACAACAGTTACGGAGTTCGTTTTGGCAAATTCAAGCACGCAATATGCTTTCTCAGTAGAATTTACAACCATCGTAGCTATTATAGTAGTGTAGAACTACCAACTGTACTATCGAAACTTCTACAGTTCCTCAACCTGACAGCACAAAATGCATGTCGATATCACAAATAACTTTTGATTTATACAATACCAAAGGTGTCTATTTCTTTTATAGTAACGCTGTATAAAACAAAAGGTTAAATAACGAAATACTTAGAATTCCAAATCAGCTTAAGAATAATCGAAGTTTAAAATTAAATTAAAAATGGATCGTAAAAAAAAATATTAAAATTGTATAAAACTTGTGAAACACAAATATTGGAAATTGAATAAAATACATTAAACGTATTGCTGTGGAATGGCTCCCCGGTTGTTTGAACTCTATGCTGTTAATTTTCCAAGATCAAGTTTTGGCATTGCCGCGCGCAAATTCTCACTTAGATGTAATTGTAAGAAAGGATTTAATAGTTTTGTTTGAGTATTTTATTGTTCAGTTGTGTATAGTTAATTCATTTATTTGTACATTTTGCGTACTCCAGTATCGTATATAGTTTATATGCTAGTTTTTTCTTTGCGATGCGTTGCGCCTTCATCGCACGCAGATGTAAATTTCATATATATGAGAATGTTACCTTGAGGCCCGGCAGTTACCAGATAGACGAGCGCGTGTTTTGTCTTGTTTAGGTCTTTTGGTTACCGTATCTGGTAATTCATTTTAATTTTAAGATGTAGTTCGTTGTTTTGAAATTTTAAAATCGTCCATCTAGCAACTCACTAGTTATTAATAAGTGTTATATCGTTGTGCACAAATTACATGTAAGGCTCTTTAATAATTTTCGTTTTAGAAGTGATCGCGTTTAGAATTTAAATTTTCCGTTTTTTTGTAGTTTTCAAGTTAATTTTATTTTAATCACCTCGGGGTAGGTGAAGAGAAGCTTTGGGCTTGTATTTTAATTTCATTTTGATTTTGCTTGGTTTTCTACGTTAATTTGATTTAAATTGTAGTTTGCTTTGAATTTTTGAGACCACGTGGATTTTTTGTGGTATAAGAAATTCCTTTCTAGAACGAATTCACCATTTTGTTTGCTAAAGGATTTGCATTGTCCTTTTTAATTGTAGAGTCTTATGCAGGTTTGTTTTTGGCCAGAATCTTATATTCATGGTTTTAATTTTTCCTGTAAATTGTATCAAATGTTTTTTTTTTTCTTTTTACAATAAAAGTTTAATGATTTTAAATATCATCTTAAATAGTTCTTTTATTTTTGAATCAGCCATTTCAATTTTTGGGGATTTTAAAGAAAGTCAATTTTGCAAACGCCCACTATTACTTTTCATGAAAGTTACTCTGAGATATAAGAATCTCTGGCGCCCTTTTAAATTCATATTTGCTAAGCTAGCTAAATTAATTTTGTCATTTTTAATTTCTTTAAACTTATATGCTTGGACAATCAGTTCACAGCAGTATAAAACCAAGCCAACTACACTTTAAAACAATGAAAATGTATAAGCACTTCGTACCCACTTAGGACCTAAAATGACTCTGGAAAATTCAGATAGTTACTTAAGTTGAAACAGAAAAATCGAGAAAAAGTCACATGCGCATCTATTTAATTTAACTTTAAATTTTGACTATTTTCTATTCTTATATAATTTTATATTTTGCTAATTATTTATCAAGTAATTTTTTTGACTTTTTGGATTTTCTTTAGATGGCCTGATGCTATTCGATTAAAACAAAATCGGTCGCTTCTCTGATATTAGTTAAGAATTTTTATGAAGAACTAGACCTCTTGTTTAATTTACTTCCTAAAAATACAATTAATACAAAGGATTTAGCCGGATTAATATGCACATGGTCCAACAACAAAAAAGCCCGTCTTTCATTACTTCAGCTGTATTAATGATTAATTAATAATTAATTGTGATTAATTAATTTATATTTTGGGGAGGCATATTAATGTTAATTGTGCAGCTTTAAGACATATACTCCGATACAATGGAAGTTTAAAAAAGAATGCCGCGGTACGCGTAATTTTTTTCAATTTGCTTTTACATTGAGGAAGCCCATAATTACATTTTATTCCTTCCTATGGTTTTTATTAATGGTACAACTATTTCTATTCAAAAATTGAAAACTCACTTGTCCCAAAGAAAGTATTCCTGCGTCTTGTATTTAACAATAAATCTGTAGTCTGGATTAGTTAAGATTAAGTGGAGATGTCAGTAAATTGTTCTAGTCGCCACATGTACAAGGTGGTAATTAGGAAAGTGTGGTGGGAAAGGGTTCAGCACCTTCAAATTGATTTTCCAATTTTCTTTTTTAGATAGAACAGCCTGTATATTTTACTTTTGGAAGGGTTAATGATTCGCATTCGGAATGCGGTGGGGTAGATACGGCGGGGCATGTTTTATTTGAATGTCCACTCACTGATGAGTGGCGGTTGCGTACGGAAGTTAGGGCGTTTGCTAAGGGGTTAAATTGGCCCCGACTCAAAACAGTTTTTTTTTGTAATCCTGCTAAAGAGTTACGTATTGCTGTGGTTTGGCACTCGGGTTTCCGGAAATTCAAATTTGTATTTTTATTCATACCAGATTACGTTTATCAATGCAATGATAGAGTTTCCACAATTTTAATATTTTATTTCGAAAAGATTTTGTTAATAGAATTGTTTGTTAAATTTAATGTAATTGTTCTGTTTAAATTTAAATTCATTTAGTTGTACATTTTGCGTTTACCAGTATTGTATATAGTTCATTGTAATATTCTAGTTTTTATTTTCTTTGCGATTCATGCGCTGCTTTGGCACGCAATTGTAAATTGTTATATGTTTGCGATGTTTGGGCCCCTAAAAGGTAGTTTCTTGAAAGATTGCGGAGTAAGTACATGTTATTTATTTTCTTTGCTGCCATTAATATAATTTCATTTTTATTTAAAATGTTCTTCGATTAATTTGAAACTTTTATCATCCTTCAAGGAACTCTTTTATTAATAATTGCTGTTATATTTTATTGTGTACACAAGTCGGATGTAAGATCAGTTATTATATATTGTTCTAGAAGATATCGTTTTTTTTTTGGTTTAAAGAGTTTTCCGTTTCATAGTTTTCAAATTAGTTTTCTTTGCTAATCACCTCGGTGTAGGTGCAAAGAAGCTTTGTGCTTGTGATTAAATTTCAATTTTTATATACTTGTTTGTCCACGTTTAAATTAATTTTGTTTGGTTTAAATTTTGAGACCACGTGGATTTTTTGTGAATTAGGATTTTCTTCTAGAACGAATTTGTCTTTTCCTTTGTTTAGAGGATTTTGAATTGTCCTCTAGTAAATGTAGAGTCTAATGCAGTTTTGTTTTTGGCCAGAATCTTAAATTCATGGTTTTATTTCTGCATAATTGTAATTAAATGTTTTTTTTTTTTTTTATAAAATATATTTAATGATTATTAGCGTCATTCAAAATTTCTGTTCTTTTATTTTTGAATCAACCATTTCAATCTTTGGGGATTTTAAAGAAAATCGATTTTTCAAACGTCCACATTTTATTTTTCATGATTAGTTCAATTGTGAAAATAACCTTGAGGTTATAAGTCCTCTTTTGAGCCCTTTATTTTTATCCGCTGAGCTAGTAAATTTTAATTTAATTTTTTTTTTAAATTCATTTTGCATTTATGCTGGTACCATCAGTACACAGCAGTATGTAAGGACATGATATTTAGATAGTTAGTTATTATACTTATTATAATAATAATTATTTAGTTAGAGTAGAAATACTTCAACTGTTATAGAATGGTTATAGTACTTAGGGTACCTAGGGTTATAGTACCTTTAAATAGAGCACAAGGTTTAAGACGAATTGTAATCATTTACCTTTTCATAAATAAAATGTCAATATACGAGAAAAAATTTGAACGAGTTTTTCTTATCACGAGATTTTTATGCGAACTAATAAAAATCAAAAGATGTAAAAAAAAGAATCCTTAGAGAAATAAGTACTACACATCTTAATAGCAATGCTAATTTGCAGAGAATAATATGGGAGCCCATTTAAAAGAGAAATTGCTTTTGTTTAACACTTCACCTACTCTAGGAAGTAACTCAACCCGGCCCTGAAAATTAAATTACGCTCAACCCGACATGACAGCCCCTAAAAGCTTCGACCTTGAAGTTGCCTCCTAATAAGGAGCAAATGAGAGAACGTGTTCTACGGTTTCTGTTCCCACCGGAGCGGATATCGCCGCAACCTAAAAGGATGGAAACAGTTTTTTTTAAGGGAAGTGCGAATGCGTGATACAAACTGAAACGTACGGCTTGAAAGTGTTCTATTATGTATGTCCCATTATATCGAGTGAACGAGGAAACTTAGTTACGGTTTCTACAATATATTGCTCAGCGGCATAAATTAATTATTCAAAAGTTTGTTGTAGTACTTACTGGAGAAGGTTTATGTTTATAGTACCTACGTCTTTTTAAAACTGTTATGATATTTACGCTATTACCATTATAAAACCGAATAAGCTACATTAATATATAATTTATTACAAGATATACTTATTTAAGATTCGATATGGTAAAACGGCTTTAATATATTTTTTTATGGATTTTATACGCCATTCAACGATGTGTACTCATCTTTAAGTTACGCATTTCTTTAACCAATCATCATAAATCTAAACGTAAGGTCACCCAATTTAAATTTAACATTATTGCCGCGGCATCGAAGAAGTCTGATCTAGTGGTTTAAAATATACTGGATTCTTTATTTAGGCAAGGTCTTTGATGAACCTGGTTAGATCATCTTAACAGGCGATTGTACAGGATTTATCTTGTAAAAATTACATTTTGTTATATATTTGTCTTGGTTAGCACTCAAAGTCAGGGTAAAAAGTAGGATGACGCACAGGAGAAAATATTAAGAATTTCTAAAGAATTTTCTTGTGAGATAACGATAATGTAGGTAACATAAATTACCTTAAAGGAAAAAAAAAAAACATTAGAGCTAGAAAAATAACAAAAATGGATCAAAGTGAAAACTCACCGATTTACAATATAAAATTCTAATTTAAATTTCAAATTTTCATTTTAAATTTTACAGGAAAACAATAAAACAATCATGTAGAATTCAATAATATACCATGCCGAATTGTTGAATTTCTTCTTCGACTGAATGAATCCTTACTGTTCTAACTTACTTACTGTTAATATAAAATATTAAATTTTAAAATTTTAAATTTTTCCACTTTAATCCATTTTATATTTTCTTTCTTGTATTATATTGACGACATTGTGTGCAGTTTGTAATTGGCATTACGTTCGGTGGCAGGCTAGGTCTTGCATGTGTGTAACTCGCCACGTAGGAGATAGGCAAAGAGCGACGGCAGTATTGGCCAGTATACTGTAAAAAATTACAGTAATTTTGCCATGGTAAAAAGGATATATACACATGTAAAAAACGTTGCGAATTTACCACAATAAATCACGTAAATTTTGTTTTACATGTTTTTTCCAGTATATTTAACATGAAAAAAGAGATTTTGGTAAAATTTATAGCTTTTTCATGTAAATTTAAAATGTAACAAAAATTCAAAAGGAAAATACATACATACAATTTTGTTAACTAACAGGAAATACCAATAAACTTCGGTCTCACAAATTCTTTAATCTTCAAAAACACAATGTATATTTCGTTAGCTAAGTTAACATCTTCAGGTGTACATACAAGTGTATTGTCAAATACTAAATGCGTAAATATAGTACTATATCCTAGGCTAACAAAAATAAATATCAGGACTACTAAATATTCATAAATTCTAAATATTTTGTAATTAAGGGAGTGTAAATCAGTATTGAGCAAGCTATTAATATGTTTTTTTTTCATATAAATAGCTTCCCACATATTAAGATTCTTATAATTTAAAGACTTAATTCTAAATCATTCAATTGAAAAAGTATGCCTGTATTAACAAATGATACGCCAAAGCGGATTTATTCGGCATTGTTGATTATTATAATATGATATATAAATGCTCTTTAAATCTAATCTTCGCATTTCCTCTTTGTTTGGCCTATATATACTTTATTACAAACACCGCATTTGATCTTATAAATCCCAGTACATTTTTTAAAATCAATAATTTCAATATTAAATTTTAATTTATTTCTTAAAGTATTAGAATTTTGAAAAACTTTTTCTCCACTATTTTCTCTGGAATAAGTGTAGTTATTTTTCTTAATAACCTCTTATTTTCTAACTTATTTTAATTTTATCTATCATACTTTTCTTGTAACCATTAATTTCTGCTTAATGATATATATATTCTAATTCTTTTTTAAAATTATCTTCCGAAAGCGGTATGTTCAATAATCTAGTTATTAAGAAAAAGAATGTTGTGTATATAATTGTTTGTGTGTGTGGCTTTTCTATGTATATCAAAGTGGAGTGTATTATCTTTAATCATAAGTAATAAATCAAGAAATGGTAAACTGTGTTAATCCTCAATTTCAAACCTAAATTTTATTGACGGATACTGATTATTAATGAAATTAAGGAAAAAATCTATATCAAAATCAAATGGTATTACAGCAAGAATATCATCTACATATCTAATCCACAATTTAGGGAAAGAAGGAAATTTACTTATATCTTTTTCAAAATAATTTAGGAAGAGGTTTGCTAAAAAAGGAGAGAGTGGGTTACCCATTGCAGTTCCAAATGTTTGTTTATAAAACTTATTATTGAATCTAAAGATATTTTGTTCCATACACAGTTTCGTTAATTTAATGTATTCAAGAATTTTATTAAAGCAACGTTGTTAAAAATTAAGAAAGATTCAACCTTCTATTTAATTGATACAATTTTGTGTTTACTATCAAAATTTACTTAAAAGTGTAAAACTTTTTTGGGTATTTAGTGCACTTTAAAACTAATTTTACTAGTGAACTATTAATTTTACTGTACAAAATATGAGGATCTTATATATTTATTTGTTTTTTACTTGAATTTTCGGGTAAAACTATAGATATCATGGAAAATACGAAATTCATACGCCGCAATGTGATTGGTTATTGGGTTATCTGTGTGCGTAAGTAATTCTATTAGTCTGTTGAGCTTATTATTGGCTCGATGATATCACGTGGTAAACAATCCTGGGTTTCGCGTAAGCGTATTCATTCTTGATCCCTGGTTGAGCGATTCAGTGTGACTTATTAGGTGCCATAAAAGAATTAGGTAAGTTAGTTTTATAAATGCGCATTTTCAGATATTTGTATATGTAGTTATCAATTGTTCTTAAAATTTAACATAGTACTTTGATGGGCATACTAACTTATAATCAGATAGGTGCAAACGTAACCGTAACGTGTTTTCAGAAGTAGGTATGCATTATATTATATTTCCCAAATGTAACTACAAATAGATCCTAACCAAAAGAGTAAGGATATCAGAATTATGATTTAGTATGTAGTATCTATTGCAACTTCATATTTAGAAGTTAATATTTGTCATGAAATTACGTACATATAAATTGTAGGGTAAACGATTAATATTTGTATCCATTTTGGATAAATTCAAGAATGAATCTTATCAATTTTAGTAATTTTTTTTTAAATTTGATGCAGAAGCCCGATTTTGAGTTTTTTTTTATACATAACAATTTTAAAATAAAGAAGTTTAGGAGGTTATGTCAGCCTAAAATCGCATTGTCAACTTGAATCTGAACGATGTATAGATAATAATTCTTAGTATCTATTGTAAATGACAATTTAGTCATATATATGTTAACTTTTTTTTATTTTTTTTTAACTATATGTATTTGTATATAACAATTTATTAATTTCATTTCGTTTTCTCGGTTTTTAGGTCTTCAGAAAAACATGGAAATGTTCAACGACGTTTCGCTTTTATTGCAAAAGCTTTTTCAATTAAAAATATATAAAAAATATAAATCATAAAGTGGTAATGAAAATTATGAATAAATTTGTTGTCTAATAAATAACAAAATCATATTTGTTTTGTTTACCTTAGTTTAATTTTCAATATATCGTTTTGTTTTATTTAAAGATTGTGTTTCAAGGAAAGATGTTTTGATTATTTATTGTTAAATACGTAAATATTATTGAATTTTGTAATTAAATAGACTTCTAAAAAATATTACTGTATTTAATTATAAAATTAAGTTATATATAGTTTTGTGAAGTATGTCAATTTTATGATCAACTGCGTTTTTTTTTTGTTTATGAATTTGAATCATTTCAAGTATATTACGTGTTTTTAAATTTTGTTCCTTATTTAAAATTGTTATATCGTTAAAATCAAATGTATGATTTTAATTTATTTCATGTTTTTTTAAGGTTGTAAGATTTTTGTTATATTTATATTCTTTTATTCTATTTTCTAAATATTTATGGTTTTCAGTTTGACAAACTACACATACAAACACACGTTTTTAGAATATCTAAATTTTATGAATGAAGGAGATTTTACAACTATAAAACTCAAACATCGAAAGAAAATAAAACAAAATACAATCCAATAACTCAAAATACCGAAAGTATACAAAACAATACTTGGGTAACCAATATTTTAAATACAATAATCCCTAATAATGTTATCAATGCATTATCCATCAGGAACAAATTTTGCTTTAGATTATAACACAAATGAAATGTCTACTAATAATATAATAGCTATACAGACTAGGCTTTTGAACCTTTCAAAAGACAATTTCAAAAGTTCTTTTCTCCTTTAAAATTGTTTAATGAAAAAAATCATTGCGTTAAGTTTATACATTTGTATCTTCTGAGTGTTTAGTTTAATAAATAAAAAACCTAAAAATACCTGTTCACGCATTTTTAGTTTTATTCATATTATTGAACGTTTTACATATTGTGCAAAATGCTTTAAATTAGATTGTTATTTAAAGCAAGCTGTGATTTCCATGTTACCATGTGTATTTGGAATCGTTGGCTAGTTTAAATAGAAATTTAATGTAAGGTATAGTACGCTGCAAAAAATAATAGGCTATAATATTAAATTACACCTGTAACAGAAATTACATGCAAATTCTTTTACATGTGTAATTTAATATTACAGCCTTGGCAGTAATATTAAATTATACCTGTAAAACAATTTACCGTACAGTGTATATTTATACATGCGATATTCCATTCTTTAGTATTTTTACTTGCTTCCTTTATAAAAATACATCTGAAAATTACTTCAGTGTTCGGTAAATATACAATTCATATAAATATTACATACGAATTTTACAGTACAATCTTTGAAAAATACATCAGCATGTGAAATTTACTAGTTGGTAGAAATTTTACCTTATGAAACAAATTTACCTGTAAAATTGTAGGCAACTTTGTTATCAACGATTTTACATGTAATTTTACTAGAATTTTTTTCACAGTGTGTATAGTTTTCAAGTTCAAAATAAAGAAGACTTGAATCAACTATCAATATCTTTCACTTAAAAGAATAAACTGTTTCAACAAAAAATATATTATTTTCGAAGAAATGCGCGAATTAAAAATTATATTCCATTTCAAGGAAACACTAAATCATGTTGGCCATATAGAAAACGCAAAAACTTTTGGTTTAATCCAATTCCTTGTACGCTCTGATATATTTGAAGTATTCTTTATAGAGTTTATACTTCGTTTGATAATTTTATAATATGTTTGATCCTTATTTAGTATTTACTTGTTACGTATCCTTTCGTTTTATTGTAGTAGTTCTTCATTTACCCAACAATGCTGAGAAAGTCAAGCTTTGTTTCAGAATATGATACCATTTTCACTGTCATTAACAAAAAAGAAGTGCTTTGCGCTATTTCTTCTGCGAAATTAGGATTCAAGGCAAATATGCTCTTGAACGGCATCTGAAAAAGTACGAGGCATATTGAATACCAAAGCGGTATTTCACATGATAAATTTGTGTGCAGCTTTTCTTGGGGCCAATATCCTGTTAAATAAATTACAGGATCCAGTTTTCCGTGGGTTTCTTAAAAAATATACGCAATATCCTTTTTATTTAAAAGGATTTGCATTAAACCAAAAGTTTTTTGCTTTTTCTATATGGCCAACATGATTTGATGTTTCGTTCAAAAGGAATATAATTTTAAACTCAAGCATTTCTTCGGAATATTATTTCCGAAAGTTTTCGTTGAAGTAGATAATTCTTTTTAGTAAAAGATATTGATAGTTGATTCAAGTCCGTTTTTCAGTACTTTTGGTAGTAATTATTTTCTAGTGACTGTAAGGATTAAGCCAATGTACTATCAATCTGAAGCACTTAAGTTTTATTGATAGTTATTGTAGATAGTTGAATGAAAGATATCTTAAAATTGCATATATAATTCTTATTGCGTTTTCTCTGAAATTTTTGACGTAAAATATTGAAAAATTGACATAGGATCTTTTAATACACTTCTTTCTCACTTAAAATATCTGTTCATTCCATATATTTTTAAGTGAATTCGTCAACGGAAACAAAATTAAACACTTTGACGCAATTAATTAAAAAAATATATACAATCAAAAAAAAAACAGCGAACCAACAATATCAAACATATTTTCTCAGCTTATGTTATATTAATAAACAAAACTTGAAAATATTTATATTGATTAAAAGAATCGACAAACAAAAATCTGATTCGCTTATCGTATACATATTTATATTTTGGCGAATGTTACACTCTCCTGATGGTCAATCTTGCCGTACATTACTACATACTACTTATTCAAATTTTCGTCACCCTTGATTGGTGCAAATTCAATAATAAGCCACGGCGTTAGAGATTTACGACGCTACGTAGATGTAATGCAGACAGAGCCCTTTTGGACTGTCATTAAAAGTAATAATCGTAATGATAAGACAAACATAAGTGCTTTCATTTAATGCAAAACAAAAATCACACCTGAATTATTATTTTTTTTTTAACAACAGAAGAAAAATATTTATTTAAGAAAAGAAATTACCTTCACAAAATAAGTAGTTTGTTTTCGATGCAGCGAACTCTTGGATTCACATATTAGCACGGAAGAAAAATAGACATCCCTTAAGCACCAAGGGTTGTAGTTCTATGTAAAATAACAGCACATAATTCGGTGAATGTCGTAGCTGAAAGAGAACGCGGTTAATACAAGGCGCACGTGTTTTCTAGAGGCGCGACACTACAACACTGAATCCTTCACGAGTCGCGATGGTCCTATATCAATCCCTCGTGTTTTCAAAGCACATGACGAAGTTAGGTTGTGAGTTATACGGCTCGCTTTTCTACTTCAAAATGGAAAACTATACGAGATTAAAGCTTACCGAATTTAGCAAAGATGGAAATATACACTTTATTTGCGAAAATTAAATTATTACATATCATCCCTACCCTGTGCTCTACCTAAAAGGTACAACACGAGGCTACCTATTCTAAGTACTATGTGGGTTCCATAACAATTGAAATGATCCTACTCTAACTAAATAATTTCCCTATGACTCTTAATAACAAAAATATAATACAGTACCCTCGGAATTATATGAATACTACTTTATGTGAAATGTGATTAGTTCCCATAATCGCGAGTCTACTGTAAATCGGTCAGCTATCAGTTATTATTAAATGCGCCCATGGAACGACTTTCGTTATCTCCTGGCATTCGCCAAGGACATTGATTATATATAATATCTTATATAAAATCAATGGCCACGGAGTAAGGGAAAACCATGGTAAAAACCTTACTCTAGGAGGATCTGGGAAGAAGGCCTTATTAATTATTAAATACCTTCGATAGAATTGAAAATCAACGATGAAATTGTTGATGATTCCGAGGTGCTTGCGAGGTGTTTCTTTCTGACTCTGACGAGATTCGCAGTGTTGTTATGGGTATTCCGATTAAAATGTCTGCGGGTATTGATGAAATTCACGCAGGCATCATTAGATATGTCGCTGACTATATTAAACATCCGTTAGTTTATTTTGGTCAACTTGTCCTTTTACAAGCCGCATTTCCATCACCTCTTAAATTAGCGAAAGTATGTCCCATATAAAAAAGGTAATCGACAAGATATTATTAATATTTTTGGAGAACCGAGTCACTAATGTAGGAATTCCGCAAGGTTCAATATTAGGCCCCTTACTGTTTGTAGTATTTGTGAACGACCTTAATTTAAACGTCACTGCGGGGGAATTGTGCCAGTTTGCTGATGACACCTCCACAGTTTTTTCGACACTGGAGATTTCTGACTTGTCCAAGAAGGGTACTGAATATGCACGCTCGGTGCTCAAATGGTCGAAATACAATTCTTTAACCCTCAATATAGCCAAAACAAAATTCATTGTTTTTGACTGTCATAAACGAAATAACGCCTCAGTCCTGGTTCGTATCAATGAAACATCTGTGCCTGAATGCACCACAGCTAAATTTTTAGGGTGTGTTGTAGATAAAAACCTATCTTGGGAGCACCATATCGAGCATGTTTGTAAATCGGCGTCCACATCAATATTTGCGATTAGGGTGTTAAAACAAAATGTTACGATTGAATTAATAATAACTTATTATAAGGCATGCATCGAATCGCGGCTGAGGTTCGGTATAATTTTCTAGGGTCGATCTACAAAATTTAAGAGGTTGTTTACCATGCAGAAAAGAGCTCTTCGTATAATATACCACCTTAAGAGTTGGGATTCATGTAGAGATTATTTCATTTGTGGTGGTATTCTGACTCTAGTTTGCCTGTATCTATACGAATGTGCTGTGTATACTCAAAAAAATATAAACGATTTTGCTGCAAATAGTGAATTTAATTCTATTTGCAGTACACGTGGTGCTGATAACCTCAGTGTACCTAGTCACAAAACGGCATTATTTGAGCGGTCTCCTCGCTACAATTGTGTCCAGATTTATAATAGATTGCCATTGGATGTGAGGCGGACGTGTGGTCTTGAGGCTTTTGGGGTTTTTTAATAAGAACATGTCGCAATTTTCATAATCCTGATGTATTAAAAACATTATATTATTTATTAGTCAGAAGTAAACTTGAATATGCTTCAGTAATTTGGTACCTACATTATACTTACCTTGATTTAACCTTAGAAAGGGCACGAAAACGCTTTTTGAAGTAGCTAACATATAAAACTGAAAATATTTATCCAGAAAGAGGTTCTGATTACAATTTGTTGCTTGATCGACATAGCTTTTCTTCTCTAAGAACACGAAGGGACCGTTATAGCGCTTCATTTATGTTTAACTTACTTACTACCATAAAATTGATTCCCCTGATCTACTATCCCAGGTTTACTTTCTGATTCCTACATATGCTACACGTACCACCGATTTTCTCTCTTGTATTTTTGCATAGCACTGCTCTATACATTGTTATAATTTATGTCCTATAAATGGTTTTGTACACTGTTGGACAAATAAAGTATATTATTATTTCACAGTTTCACAAGTTTAATTATTCACTTGGTCTTCAACTTAGTGCATCGGTATGAAAACAAGACGCCTAAGTATTGTTCTGCTCACCCAAGGTTCGCCGGAGCATGCTGCATAAATCCAGCAATACCGATCTCTGCATCTCTAAATATAATGTCTTTTCCAAGGTTAAAATGTTTAATGACTTATGCAACCGTCTGGTATTTCCCTCTTGTTCCTATAATAATAGGTACTACGTTCACTCTATCCATGGCCCACATGGTCTTGATTTTCTTCTGCCAATGGTAAATATTTATTTATTTTTTCTCGATATGTTTTATCGGTGTTGGATACTAGGGGGACTGCAATATCAATAATATATGTCACTTTTTCTTTCTTAAGGGTTAACATATTATATTATTATTATTATTATTATTATTATTATTATTATTATTAAATATTTGTTTAAGTTTAACACTAATTCCGACCACTAAAGAGCATAAAATATTCATTCATAAACACGGGCTACCCTTCTAACTGTCTAAATATCACGCCGTAACCTATCTAGTTCTTTAGCAGCATTACCAAAAAATTTTCACCATTCGACCGACTCATTATCTGTAATATCTGCTTCGCGTCGCGGCCAATTTAACCCCCTAACTAATGCCCTAACTTCCGTACGTGACCGCCACTCATCTGTGAGTGGACATTCAAATAAGACATGCCCCGCTGTATCTACCCCACCACATTCACAAAGCGAATCATTAACCCTCCCAATTTCTACATAAAAATGATTTAAAATTACCGTGACCTGTTATTAATTCTACCGCCTGATACGATAAATTAACCCTCATTTCCCTAAAACGTGTAACGCTACCGATAAATTTCCTAGCCCACCTCCCATTTAATGTATTATCCCACCTACTCTGCCAATCATTATCAAATTTATCCCTAAACGCTTTTTAACAACACTAGCCGAAATTAGCTCAAATCTAATAATCGAACCATCTCCCCTAGACATCGCCTCTTTCACTAATTGATCCGCCCTCTCATTACCGATTGTACCTACTTGAGCCCTAGCCCAAAAAAGTTTTATATCCCCTCACGCAACATATCCCAAGTATCTAACAACAAATTAGTCGGATTTTTAATTCCCAACGCCTCTAATACAGATAAGCTGATCTGTTATAATTCTAACGTCCCGCATAAATTCCCATTTGCGCCTACTATAAACTACTGCTTGATTTATTGCAACTAATTCTGCTTGAAAAATATTGCAATGACCCCCTAATTTAAACTTTTGATTATGCATTTCAATAAATATATCTCCCATTAGCAAAAAAAGGGATAAAAAAAAATATTTTGTGGAGTTAAAAGTATTTGACGATGGATTTACATCCCGTACAAAACTCAGATGTTTTAGTGATATGTTGCACATATAGTTCTCTTCCTTGCACGACACTGCAATGGCATTACTTGTGCATCTCCGTATGGCGGAGATACATGCTGTCACTCTCCTCTTGGTGATAATAAGTGAAGCAAAAGTTGCGAAATTCAGATTGCAAGAAATAACAAGCAACAGATTTGCAGCATTGGGACAACTCTGTTTATCATGTCATCATTTATCATGATTTGATATATCCATATGACAGAAATATCGAGGTGGTTATCACGAATCGGACAAATAAAATCAGTCCCGTTATATTGAGAACGGGACTGAAGCTGGGGCCTATAGATAGATAGATAGAGATAGTTATTTATTGTGTGAGACAACAGTTTTCAGTTGTAAACACTCGTCATACAAGCACAGTTGATATAAACATACATATAAAATAAACAAAACAAGAAATGTATAACGAACTTGTATATTATTGTGATTTCTATAATATATTTGCCTGGCTAATTTTAAAAAAAAAATACATAAAACTTTCTAATTATATCTGGCTTTTTTTCCAGTTGTGGATCCGTTGCCCAGGTGGCTGTACGTCCGGTATCTCCTAAATCACTAACTTGTATGTTATTCTGTCTTCACTTTGTTAAATATTGAATTTATAAGGTAATTCTTGGTAATTCAATGTATCAAATGAGCTTTTATTAATAAAACAGTGTAATGATTAATAACATGTATAATTATATTAAAAAGTTTATATCAAAAACATAGTAAAGAGTACAAAACTCGTGTATCCGCGATGTATACTTAATTTGGAATGTTCAAAAAAAATATTATCAAATTAATCCAGTACCTATATTTGGATACTTTAATTCTCAAAAGAACTTTTAAATAATCCCGCGATCATAAGAGAAAGAGAAAACCACCAAACACGCTGACAACATATACAAACTAAAAAGTATGGACTGTCATTTTGCAAACATGAAACATAACCTCAAAAAGTTCGAAATGTTAAATATAAGAAAATTTAAACAATGCTTTGACCAGATACCTCGTTTATCAGTTTGCACACACCCCAGAGTACTTCAGAATGGAATTTCCTCGCAGTGATAATTCAGATAATTGCAGACAGGGTTTCACATCGGGAGAACAACACCGGTATCATAAAAATCCAGGGAAATACCTCCTTCACAGCATCCAAAGTGTATAATTATATTCGAAACAGCGGACAACATGTATATTCCTAACAGAAAATGTGTCAAGGTATACTAGACACAGCAAATTTCTTATAATGTTGAACAATCTTGACGTCTCTTCTGTATATTCTTAGATCGAAGGTAATTATATGGATTTACAAATAATATCCCCTTCGATACCAGAATATCCACAGGATATAATTTAATTCATTTAACTTGATCAAAAATAAAACAGTTTTCAAAGAAGATTTTTTTTATCAACAAAAACCCGTATCCAACGATTTCCACTAATTTATTTCCTACGAATTACATTGAGTCACTACCCCATTCAAGTAAAATCGAATCCTAGGATACCAGAATATCGTACAGTTGCCAGACCATAAATTATATATTCAATTTCCACGACTACTAATGCCAATTAACCCAAATTATACTGAACTCAAAAACAGGTGTGCACATAAAATGATAATTACATCTAACTAATTATGGTTGAAAGCTTTCCTCTTGTAAATCACCCCAATATAAACTATTCAAATCTAATGCTATCCTAAACCCCTGGATTTCATAAAACGGGTTTTTGAATTATGATTTCACACTTGGTTTAACTTGTTTACATTAATTTCTTTCCATGTATTGGACAACATATTATAAAATTTCATCGAAAATATTTAGTTTTAGTAATCTAAAACTGCTGTCCAAATGCTTAAGCCTAGTGTTAATAATGATTGACGACAATATAAATTTGATTTTCTTAGCGTAGATTAAACAGTCAAAATAAATCATTGTAAAACTTAAGAAGCCATGTTTTTAAACATGCCGACAAATCGTTGCTTTTAGAACCGTTACTACTCAAATGCTCTCTTTGCAAAAATCAAAATCCCCTTCTGTGCGTGAACCTCCCACACCAAGATTCCATAACTCATGACACTATGAAAACACTGGTAAGCCATCACAACGCATCGAAGTCAATGCAATAAGTAGATTTCCGTACTATTTAATTGTGGAAACGACCCCAGTGAGCAAACGTGAGCATCAGTAGTTTACCATCAAAGTCAGCCAAAGCACTAGATCGGATCATTATTTAAAGTTCAAGGTATGGTAGATGTCGTAAAAGCAAACTGTTGTGCGTTTTTTCTCTATTTAAACGTAGATTAATATTACTTAAAATATCACTCAACTTGTGTAATTTTCATGTCCAATTTTTCAGAACTGACCAATATGTATGTCACAGCATATTCAATGTTTTAAATGCAATATATTATTAATATCATTATTATACCACAATAAATAGTTGGACCCCCAGTATCGAGCCTTGAGGCACTCCATGTCTGATTGGTAGCAACGAAAATTTTTGATTTCCATTAGTACACATTTGAAATCGATTTCAACAAAACTCAATAAATCTTAAAGCATGACATCTAATACCATGATCTGTTAACTTGTTCAGAAATATGCTATGAGATACACAGTCAAAAGCCTTGGACAAAACCACGAGCCGCCCATAATCACTTTTCCCAACTTTAAACTCCTCAGTGATTGAAGGTGATAATATCAATTAAAGGGTTTTAGTAGATTTACACCTTCCGAAAACCGCAGTGTTGGCTTCATGGTTAATTAAATTTTTCGTTTTCAGATACTTGGCTAGTCTACATTTAAGCGCAGTTTCTAATAATTTGTTAAAACCGAAACTAAAGATACCGGCCTCTAGTTAACAGGTAAAGAGTTATTATTTCTTGAAGATTGAAATTACTTTGGGAATTTTTAAGCAATCAGGAAATTGACCATATTTTCANTTTAAGCGCTGATTCCTTGGGGGTTATTTTGATCATAAAAGTTTATAAGAAACTATAGATATGTCTAAAATCGCTTAATTTCTAAAGTGGACAATGTTTATAGTAAGTGAACCAATAATGTTTTTATATAAATGAACAAAATAATGATAATAAACTTATAATAACTGGCTTAAAATGACCGCTCCAACTGCAATACAGCTTCTATCCCCCGTAAGTATGGACTGGCGAGTCGTTCTTGAATACCAGAAGTATATTCGAATTGTTTGAAAGCTGCGCTATCGAGTCCGGTCAAATTCGGGGGTGGAATTTCATGGGGTCGTTAAACTAATGTTTAAATGACCCTAGAAAAAATTCAAGTTTTTATTCTGGAGACGAGGAGGCACGGTTGTGGACCTCGCCACGCTATCCACGATCTGGATACGTATTGTCCAAGAACTCGCGAGCACTAACAAATGCGCTGGAGCACGTATGCATAACATCTTTTAATCTTTTGCAACGGAACTTCAGCCCAGTAGGGGTAGCCTCTTCAAGAAATTGCGTTTACGTCGCCTTTAACCGCTCGGTAAATGTGGGTCTTAGTATCTCTACTTCCGGCCACACTTGCAAGAAGGATGTTGATGGACTGGCATTCGCTAGTTGTGCTGATTTTCTTCGCCATATGATTATATGAAATATAATCGGTTTCTAGAGAAAATAGCCTCGTCGTGAGAATATTGAGCCAATAGTAGGATTTGTGTGGCATCTTGAAGAAAGCACTCTTGCGGAAATCTGCCGGCAAAGTGCCTGCGCTCTTGAATGTATATGGATCCAGTTGTTGCTTCCGATTCTCCAAACTGGGCCTGATGTTTAAACAAACGCCCTTTTTCTGTGTTGTAGTAGGATGTTCCTCATTTCATTTAGTGCTTTCTCAACTTGTGGAGTTCTCCTGTAGGGGTTTGTTATCGTGTCCGTTTTTTTATTTCCCTTCATAAGACGTTGGTGAAAGGCAAAATTGATGTGCGGATGATACGTTCGGTATCGTTTCTTGTCGAGAGTCTAGCAGCACCAATTTCATTGGCAAGACTGTAACCGAATGCATATCACACATTTCGGTCGTTGATTTCATTTTTAGAAAACGAAATGTGCAATAACTATGAATTTTCTGACAACTATTGACATGCTATGAAGACAATTAACAATTCCCTCTCAACACAATAGCTTTTGAGACCAACTGTGTATATATCTGTTGTCATAGTTCATATCTTTATTATTAAACATTCAATACTTAAACAACCGTTTGAATATATCATATGAACTTTATGATCAAAATAATCAGGAATCAGCTCTTAAGTTTGTCGCATATATTATAATCACCCTTGATAAATCGTGGGTGGCTGACGGTTATTTCACGATCATGGACCCAACAACATCAATCAACAATTAACATTCAATTGGGTGTAATCATGTGTACCTATTACCGAATTAAACTATTGGTTTAAAACAAAGCGGGAAAATACGAGTTGAAGGTTTTTTTACTTAGCGATTACCAAGGTTATTGCAAGGATTTTTTACGTTATAGAAGGTTTGTTGTTATGAAATGTTTTCCAGCGATAAAGTATGATAAAATATACTTTGCGTAGAAAAGAAAGTTCGATACATACAATGAGTTATCAATTAAAATTGGGGAGTATTAGATATCTCGTTCACGTCGAATAGAAACTCTTTATCGGACCGACTTTTTTCGAACACGCAGGTATAACCATAAAAGGGGTTTACAGTCAAGATTACAGTTAGAACTGCTAATCATATAATGCAACGCGACACGGAAACAGTTTACATGTTTCACATAAGATATACTACTACCCTGGGTGGGTGTTTTCGTGTTCAGGTATATACGTAAGTAGGCGTAAAACACAAACTCCTTACGTACTCGCGGGGCGTAATTATGGGCCAGCGTGCAATTCGTTGGTAGCCATTTTTGTTTTGATTGTGTAGCCTGGGACGCATAGTTGCCTCTAGTGGCTGCGACCGAATCGCGAGTATTCCAAGATAGATTTCGGACTGAAACAGAGGATTCATGTTGAAAAGCTTTAACAATAACGTCATCATCTTAATATTAACCAAAGTGTATTTTTACTGTAAATTGTTAATCACTTAGAATTTCAATGTGTGTTATGCCCAAGACGGTAAGTCAAGAATAACTCTAATGGGCATTGCAAAACCAACTTTAAGTTTTAAAATTAAACCAACTTTCTTTGGAAATACCCACACTTCCGAAAAGAATCGATTTTTAAACATTGTTTTGACAGCCAACCAATTTCATAACATGAATTAAAGGTCCTTTTTTATGAAGACACTTTATCTAAGACAAGTATTGGCAACCTTTGACATGTTGTGGGCCAAACTTTAATGTGCAAATACGTTCGCGGGCCGCGTTTAAAGTAGTGCGGTTTTAAAGTAGTGTTCATAATTTTTAGCGGATAGATATCAGATATGAAATAATACGACAATGTTATTATAATGCAATTTATTAAAATAAGAAAATGAAATGAAAAAAATAGGTACAACATTATAATTATATCGCGAAATTTGGAATTATTACAAACTACGAAACTTAAATAGCGACAACGAAATCAATGAGACCCTTGAGCTTGAATTTGGGAAACTAATCCATCGATGTTTGGATGAATTGCACTGATACAAAGACGTAAAGAATTTTCCAAATTATCGTCAGTCAGCCTCGCACGATGTCTTGATTTATTAGCTTTCATCATTGAAAGAGACTGTTCGCATTTTAAGTAGTGCCAAACGCACAAATCAATCTTCTTGCGAATTTTCTAAGCTCCGGAAAATGTCTTCTTCGAGGTTTTTTTGTAGAAATCGCACAAACTCCACGTCTTCAATTTTGATTTTTAGGAGTGACTTTTCTTGAGCTCGATCAACTCCATTGCAAGTGTATTGGAGCATTTTGTACATTACTTTTTGTTGCAGTAGCTAAAAAATTGAAACTGTCTTCCATGTTTTTAAAATCGCTAAATCTGTTCGAAAATTGCTCCAACAGCAACTTGAGTACTTCAGCATATTAAGCATAAGCAGTTTTTCATACGCAGAGAGTGTGGGAATGGTAACTGTTACCAGACGCAACTGTGCCTCCCACAAGCGGGTTTTTGTTTGAAACGCTTCAAACGGCTGTGCAAATCATTTACTAACTGTCCTTGTTTTTGAAGTTTCAAATTTAAATCATTCAAATGGCCTGTAAGGTCGACCAGAAATGCTAAGTCACATATCCATTTTGGGTCACTCAATTCAGATAGTGGTTGCTCTCAATTCAGATAGTGGTGCTATCTCATTTCTAAGCTCGTAAAACCGTTTCAGCATTTTTCCTTTGCTTAACCATCTGACTTCACAATAATATGTTACGTCGTCATATTCGGCTGATATTTCATCCAAAAACGCCTTGAACTGACGATGGTTAAGCCCTCGGGATCGAGAAAATTGATGGTTTTTACTATCACATTCATAACATTCTGGAGTCGAATGGACTTAGAACACAAGTTCTGTTGGTGGATAATGCAATGAAGCACTATCAAATCATCTTTTTACACATTCAATTCAGTTGCTTTTTCATATAAAATTCCGATGAAACCTTTACGTAAGCCGACCATAGAAGGTGCACCATCTATGCATACACCAACTAATTTTGACTATGGTAAACCAAAACTTGTTAATACCTTTTCAACTTTATTAAAAATGTCCTCTCCTGTAGTGGTTCCTTTCAGCGGCTGTAAAGCAAGCAATTCCTCAGTAACAGTGAGCTCTTTATCAACACCTCGAATAATATAGCCAGTTGAGGTGCGTCAGACAAATCGGTGCTCTAGTCTAATGCTATGAAAAATGATTCAAAACCAGCCATACGGTCAATCAAAATTGTTTTTATATCATTAGCCATCATTTCTATACGTCAAGCAACAAGTTTGTCTTGACAAACTAATTTTTTCAAATTCTTTGCCAATTTTGAACTAACTATAAAACTAGCTTTCACAACATTATGAAGTTGTGTTCTTTGTTTATGAAACATTTGCTGCTGTTTTTCCAAATTTGCGGTAAGCTTCTGGATTTTGTCTTTTCTTATTTGTCCTGTCAGTGAGTGCAGCATAGGATGCTTAGTTGAGTAATGCGTCTTTATATTGAATTCTTTCATCACTGAAATGGATTCATTACACAGCAAAGAAATAGGCTTACCATTGTGCAAGATAAAAAAGAATTCCTCAGTCCATTTTTCTTGAAACTGGCGACCCTCTGCATCTACTTTTCGTTTCTTTCCACCAGACATCATTTTCGTTACTTTCGTTCGATAAACTTAATATCAAAATATAATTAGTAAGCACTCAAGATGCACACAAAGTCACAAAGCAAATTGACGGCACTAGCAGTTCGCTAGGATATCGCTTGTCGAAGTTATCACCTCGGTAGCCCAAATAGAACTGAACTAAAGTTCGGGCCATCCACCCGCTTATATAGGCAAAATGAAGGAATGATCTAGAATCGTCTAGAGTAGAACATTTGAGAAGCTATAATCTTTTGTTGCGCCGCCAGTGAGGCCGCAAAGGCTTTGATGTTTGCCGCCTCACTCTTTGATGATCGCCACCACTCGGCTTGTTCGCTCATTTGATTCCGCAGGAGCAAGCGACAAACCCCATATCACTCGATCTTCCTCATTTGGAGTGAGTATGAGTAAGTAGTGTAATATTTTTTTTTAATTGGGTTTTGATTTAACGAATCTTTATCAGACAGATTTTTACTAAGTAATAGTCAGAAAAAAAATGAATAAAAAACAAGCAACGTAAAATCACCGAAGTAGAGGAGTTGTATGCCCATTTAGTTGCTATGACGTATTTGTTACCTTAAAGGTTTCCACAAAGTAAAAATTACTACACTGTTGAAAATATTACGGTGTTGGCGTTAATTTTGCGCTAGTCAAATATTTTAGTGTTGATTTTTCCAAACTTTGCCAGACGAGTTGACTACGCGTATTTAACAGAACAGAAATTACTAGAATTTTGTGTGAATTCTTTGTTCAGATATGAGGATTGACTATTTTTTTTAGACATTCAGAAGCGTCAACCAATCAGAATTTTTTCCTTTGGATAGAAATATAGAAACCCCACCTATTCTAATACAGTATTGCATTATACGCACCACCTGCATTGCACGTGTATCTGTTTTCGTGTTTGATTCTCCGTATTAACATATCCATACAAACCACCAAATGTGACTGACTTGCATAGTGTAACTCGTGTTATTTAACGTTAATTCAGTGGGGCATAAAAATTTTCAACATCTTAAAGATTATTGGGAACATCTATTTACGCAATTAGTTTAGACTTGAATCAAATAGCATAACATTCACTTAATTTTATAATGGTTCTCAAAAAATCATTTTTAAATTGGTACGTTTAGTTGAAACCAAAACTTGTGATGAGTGGTTTTGCATATTTATAATTGAGAAAACGTCTTAAAAGAGGAATATTATAGCACTAGAAATAGGAGTTGCATATTAAAAAGACGTGTTTAGAAAATGGTGTTAAAACACCAAATAGATCGCATTCATTTAGTTAAACAGCTAGTAAATTTGTCTAGTCTAGATCAAATAAAATGTGACTAGAAGTATTTTATAATTCCACATGTCAGTTGGACAAAATAATCCCTTAGCAATAGACAATACTTGGCTATCTTTGCTCGTCAAATTTAAACTTCTATAGTTCTCGACAAAATAACACGAAAAGAGTGTGGACCTCTCCTGACTATTAAATTAGTCAAAAAAGTGTTAAAATTTTCAACAGTGTAGTAGCTGTTACGTTCTAATTACGTGATATATCCGTAACTATTACCAAAATTGGGAACAAATATTAGGTTCTAATTTGGTGCTCACGACGTAACTGCAACTACATATATGTCATCTAAGTAGATATCCCTTCAAAGTTGGTAATCGTAGTGAAAATTACGTAACATTGACTATAATTAAGTAGTTGTATCTATAGCAGTGGTAATTACAACTAAATATGCTACTTTGGGAAACATGTTACAGTAACTTGTGTGGCCCATGCACTCCACAGAATTTGCGAGTTTGCTCGTAATGAGTTTCCAGAGGTAGATAAATTAGTACAGATTTATTTAAACACTTTTTACCTAAACACACTATATAAGGAATAGTATCCCACTTTATTTTTGCTCCCCGTTCCTATAAAAATGAGGTTACTTTATCGAAGCATGTATATTTTATTCAACAAATTTTTAAAAAGATTTTGTAATTCTTTTACCAATGACGCTCGTAGCATTGAACAATGCACAGCAATTTTGAGTTTCGCCTTAAAGAAAAGCAAAAATATTAAATACAGATTATGGTATAGACAGTAAATAAAGCCAATTATATATTTTTTAAATACACAAAATACATAAAAAAAATATTTCACATACAAAATATATTTTGTGTTTCAAATACGTATTTAAATTATTTGAATTTTACTTGCGCCCAGCCCTGAGAATTGCAAACACGGTAAACAAAAAAAAAGAAGCGCACAAAGCAAAAAAGAAATAAAATTGACACCATTTCTTACTTCATCGCGTTTCACATATGGAAACAAGGAAAGCAAAACAAATGACCCATCATCATGAGGACAACACGTAAAACAAATGAGCCACCTAAGGATCCCACATCACCGAGCCAAATATATGCACTCGTGAGGCCGAAATAGCTCCGTAAACAAATGCCGCCGCTACCGGCCCCCTCTCTTTTTGAATGGGCCCTGAAATTTATGAATATGAATGAAGAGGAATTTACTACCGCTCTTACGATACTACTATACAAGAGATCTACGAATTCCGAGCAAACGAAACGCGTGTATGCATACACGTTAGACCTTCCTTGTGAACCTTGTGCAGTATAGTAGGCTTTAATCTTTCCACTCGGAAAGTTTCTTGTCGTCGGGGTATTTGAGGAGCTTAGGTCGACGATCTACAACCTCCTTCGCGGCCAATTATAGCGTGAATGGACGGGAGAGCGCGCAGCGAAGCGGCCGCATCAAGTCGAGAGAAGGGAACACAATCGGGCGACAAATGAGGGGTTCACGACAGGTAGGCCAGCAGTAGTTTCGGAATTAAATGTCGGAAATTACGGTGTACGTTGAGTTAATTAGGGATTGTTGAAGAGGGAAACGTAATTTGGTAAGTTAAATAAAAGATAAATGGGTTTAAAATTAATTCTTTTATATTTAGAAATGCGACTTTTAATTCTGCAGCAAATCATGAGATCCTTTTCCAAAAAAAAAGAAAATGTTTCGGCATGATGTAACGAAGACGGAAAATAATTGGTTTGCACTTTACGTAAAAGCAAATATCAGCGGTTTTATCTCTCTGATACCGGTCAATTCCCCTTATGTCGTATCACAAACGTTATGAAGTAACATTCATGCTATATGCAGGGGAAGGTGGGGCAAGATGGGAACACTAAGCTTTAGAACACTGCATCAGGATTGCAAATTGATATGCAACGTTCTAAGTAGGCTTGTTGTAAACGTTAAACATTTACCTGCTCATGGATGTATTTGCAATTTTTCGATGGATACTCCTGATGTTGTGAGAAAATTTTGAAAAGAAATATGTAAATACAGGTGAGTTAAGAATGGGTTCTAACATAAATCTAGGTAATATGTAAAAAAATAGATTTTATTCTTAAAAAAATGCAGAAACAAAGCTAAAACCCTTTAAAGCGGAACTACTTCAAATAAAAAAAAATACAATAACGATAATATTAAACTTAATTTTCACAATTGAGACAATAGAAGACGAACTCATCCACATTATTCGCACACCCTCCATGTACCCAACCTCGCCATTCACGGCATCCATACTTCCCCTTTGATAGCTTCACCGCACTTTCTGAGGCAATATAAACATAGTCATCTTCCAGAAGAACTTGATTATCTCTTTGCTTTCCTTACAAAATTCGGCTTCGTCTTCTCTCTTCTGTTTTCTTCTTTGTCATGTTTTTCCCTTTAACACTCCCTCAGCACTTCTAGTTGCCTTAGGGATTCTTCAGACTTCTATTTTCTTGTAGCAGATTTTTATACGTGGTGCTTGTAAGGATTGTTGTCCTTCCTTTGTTACGCTTTGATTGAACTTGTACTTTTTCTAACATCAGAAATAGGCATTATGTCTTCGAGAAAGCATAATGGAGATCACATCTCACAGATCCTATCAGCCAATCTTTTCCTGCAATTTTTGCATTTGTTCAACAACGAACTTTCCCTAATTTTTCATACCATCGATAAGCAAGGTTTCTCAAATCTTGAATTGTTAATCCTGAGAGACCCAATTCCATTTTTTCGAATATGTAACTAGCTGTGTCTCGTCTTCTAGGGAAAAAAGTGTTTTTAGCCTAATGATTTTCTAGGTTGGAGAGGTCCAGCAAGCTGACGCGCTTCTTCCACTTTTCTTTCTAGAATTGTTTGTGATACCTCATACTCATTCTCTTCTCTTATGTACCCACGACAACCCTGTTGCAAGTAATGAAACCATTTAATTCTATATTTAAATATGCAACTATATCGTAATGGACCAGACTGAAGAGTAAGATAGTGATGTACCCATGTTGCCCCATACCAATAGCCCCATCTTGCCTCTTTAAGACATTTTCTGGTTATGTTATAATAACATATTAAATATTTGAAATAAACAAATAACGCACTATAGAAAATACGTGCAATACATGTCAATTAATAAGCACAAAAAAGTGTAGTTGTAAATAATTTACTTATACTCCGATACTGGCCGTTGAACTCACCATCGAAACAATAAAAAAATTCTGGAAATTGCAAAGTTCACACACAAACAGCAATAACTTTGTTATTACGACTAGTAAAGTTTCCTACATTACAACAAACATAAAACAGCACTTGTGAATATTAGGTCTGCTATTATTTGACAGATTCTTACTGCCGTTTTGTAGATAAGACGATTGTTCCCCATCATAGGCCTCGGGCCCCATCTTGCCCACCTTCCCTATGTATATACATGGAAGGGTGATGTTACACTGCAACCTAAAAGATCTGTTGTGTCCCCTATTCTTGCCGCTTTATAGCTGGCCTTCCAATCCTATTCCTTTTAGAAAGTGCAGGATATCAGAAGGCCCCAGGTTAGGTAAATCTCCCTCTTCGATTTCACATGCTCCCAGGTGCAACGCTCTTAAGTTGCAGAATGCTACGCAATTTGCAAAGTGATGGATGAGTGTTTCATCCTGTTCCCCACAAAATCTACATTCAGATTCCTTTTCGAATCCAAGCTTACTCAGGTGGCCTTTCAGTTTACAATGGCCTGAAAGTATTCCTGTTAATATGCGAACATTGTTCTTACTCAGGTTGATGCATTCTGTAAACCTCTCCTGGTTATAGGTTTTCAGAAGAATTTTACTTTGTCTCATTCCCTGAAGATTTTTCCAGCAACTGGATTTTTCTCTGCTCCATTTCTATTTTCAGTTTCTTCAGTATTGTACTCCTACATAACCCGCAAAAGAGTTTAGGCCCTACAAAAGGTGTTACGGCCCCTTTTTTTTCGAGATTATTTTGTTTCCTTCCACTCCTGTGTGACCCGGAACCCACAGCGTTACTTTATTCCTTTTGCCTAGCTCATTTAATTTCCCTAGGCATTCCCAAGCCATCTTGGAACTGATTTCATATGAGCTCAGCGCCTTGATGGCTGCTTGACTATCAGACATGATGATTATCTCCTGCTTTCGATAATTTCTATCAATATTTAACTGGACGCATCTTCCAATAGCTTTGGAAATACTTGGTTCTAGGCCCACACATTCCTGTTCCAGTTCCCTCTGCCGTTTTGGAGCAATCAGTGTAGCATTTGATGGCATTTCTATTCAATTTCAAGATGGTGTTATGATTCCACTCGCTCTTGTTACTAAGCTTTGTGATGAATTCCTTCACAAAGCTGATTTTTTTTTGACATGCCCATCCCAGGTTTGATCACCGTCAGGAGATTGAGGCCTACGCTTAATCGTTCCTTCCTTGACTATTCTGAGTGTGGTTCTTTTTGCCACGCCCTCTACTGCAATATGGAGAGAGGTAAGATCCAATACTACCTCGATAGTTGCTGTTGGTTAAGTTCTCACAGCCCCCGCATGCTAATCTTTGCACTTTCGAAAGGTTAATTCTCGCGGTAGCCAGATTAATTCTTTTACTCCAAGCTACTGATGCATAAGTGATGATCGGTCTCACTATCGCTGTATACATCCAAGGCAGTATTTTTGGGTTGCATCCCCAATTTTTTCCCTGCAAAGTTTCTGTGCACCAACAGAGCTTTATTGGCCATGTTGGTTACTTCAAGGGCAACAAACAATAAAACAAAAAATACACTATTCCTGTGACGTTTGTGGTCACATGGTGGTCACATCCGGTTGTTCACTCTGTATAAATAATGCACTTGCGAATCAAATTACTAAAAGTTTTGTAAAATTCGACATAGTTTCTGATGTGTTCCCGACAGTTTTCTCAGCATTTTTCGTTAACGCCCTAACATTAGATCAAAGTTTTAAGCTCAATAAGCGTGATAAATAATAATGAAACTCAATATATAACACGATAGTTGCATCGCGATATTGAACAGGGACGACGAGGAACAGACATAAAAGAACTGTCAGATTACACTTTAGTAAGCTATATAGCATTGAGTACTTGAATGATAATGAAAATGTAATCACGAGATGGGTCATTCTTCAAAAATAATGATTTTTTTGGACATCAAAATAGATAGTTTTGTTTAATGTTCAACTTTACTGCAAATAAGTTTGCTGACACCAGTTAAGGCTAGTAATACCAAAATAGCATAGGATCAAACTGTGTTTTTAATTATCTTTTTTCAAAAAATACTAAAACTTGTATCAGAAGAAGAAAAGCCAAAGTTCACCAAAAACACATACTATCCTTATTTAAAAACTGGAACAGTTTTTGTGAAAGCAAATATTACAGCCCTTCGGAGAAGAAACTGCAGGAGAAGGAGAAATATCCACAATGTCATCAAAATGCATATAAGAGATATCCTGATGGTCCAACTTGAAAACCAGGAGAAACATCACTTCAACTTTACCATCTGTAAGTCTGATTGAGCAATAGCAGCATACATGTATCTGTAAAGCTGTCATTCCCGTGGTCAACTCTATTACAGAGGAATGACGATGTTTAATAAAATTTAATATAGCTGACCACATGCTTATATCACATAGGCTTTCTCTATTTGAGTAACTAGTATTTCTTAGGTTTTATGTTTCTAATAACATTTACAAATATATCCTAAAAAATAAAAGCATTTTGTGCTTACGAAAGGAATGATCTTATTGCTTGTGATACAACACTGAACACAATTCTTAAGAAAACTGGGCGTGCGACAGAAACTCTTTTTACGCGCTTATTTCACTGCTTGGTTGAAAAAGGATATTTTGTGCACTGATACAGTATTTTTACCATAATCTTTGTTCGGTTTCGTAAGCTAAATATAACAATCCAGAAGAATGACAAACTTAGCGGTTAATATTTTTTTTTAGTAAAGTTGTTATAATTTGTTTCGTACTAATTTTCGGTGGAGTGATGAACATATGTATGTCTTCGTTTGCAACAAAAAAATAACGTTTGCGTCTTTTAATTTATTTTCTTTACTTTTGTATGCATCAAAAGATAGTAGACTCCCTTGGTTACAATCCAGAAGAATGATATTCGTTAAAATAAAATCAAAAAAAAATAATTTGAAGTTACATTGTTACAAATTAATCTGAGGAACAAATAAACTTTATGTTCTACAATTATTTCTGGTACAGAGTATCATTAAAATATATACATATATATTTTTCATTTGAGAACAATTACCTACAAAAGTATCTATTATTTATGAAGAAAGACCCAGATAGTGTTTTTCTTTTAATTTTGCATGTGATAAAATTTATTTTTGTTTCTCTTTCATTCCTAATATTTATTTATTTTCGAGTACTTAGCAATTTACATACTTAGCACAGTACTTTTGATGAATCTCGAAAAATAATTTAAATTATTGCAAATATATAGTAATCTGTACATGTTAATTATATTTTGCAATAAAAACATCAAAAGTTGGTTTTATCAAAACTTTTAGACGATAAGAACTGTAAAAAAGTTGTCAATAGATATTTAAAATTACAATGCAGTAATGGTTGTTAATCGAGAATGGATCTATTCTGAAATGTCAATAAAAAAAATCGATTTAATATCTAAAACAGCTTCCCATATATGGTCAACTTCGAAATTTCACCCTCCTTCATTACAACCCTGAACATAATAGAAATAGAAATAATAGCCGACATCACGGAAGAAATTTTTTTCTACGTCAAAAACTTCTGATTTATAACCGAAAACAATACTGACCTGCCTTATTGTAGGGATGTCTCTATTATACAATTCGCCCCAACAGAACATCGAAAAATACACTGAAACTTTTTCCCTAAATGCCTATAAAAGAGGATAAAAGAACGTAAGACTTCGAACATAATGGTTTTATAAGTGAGTTATTTCCACAAGATTGATACTAATCTGAGTGAATACTTTTCTTTTTGTTTTAATTAGTAAAAAAAAATCGACATTAAATTATCACCTTGTTATTTAATGTGCTTTTTGTGCAAATACGTTGGTTAGTATTTGTCTTTTTTTTTAACTTGTGTATATGCTGAAGCGGTTAATTTATGGTTACGCATATCGACATTCGAGTGTCACAATGAGATATTTATAAAAGTTTTTTATTGTATTACTGTTAGGTACTGTGTGCAAAGTAAGTGATACATAAAACGTTTTTTTAAAATATGCGCATACACAGCTTTTATTAGTTTGTGGTAAAATATTTGTATTACGAGCTATTGTTATTTAGTTTATAACCTTTAAGAACAAATACAGCTTGACAGCTAAAAGCTATAGCGGGATAACCTAGTGAAATTAACGCTTGTACAGATTTGGATTATTTTTTTTCTACAGTAGCTTTATATATAGTATTGAGTCGCAGAAAGTTTTAACTTTGTAATGCTTATGGTTTTCAAGTACATAACTGTTAAGAAGATAAATGAAAAAGAATCATTTTCGCTGCCCTAAGTGATATATTCTTTTGGGTTTGCAGAACATAAAGCTAGTTTTTTGATGATCCTAGACGTCCCGCAGGTCAGTGAAAAATATAGGTAAATACCTTAATGTTCTTTTTTATATATATATGACCCTTTATGGGCACCCAGGATTTTTTCACCAATATACCTACATTGATAAAAAATATGTAATTTCCCTTAGCCATACTGTGTAAAAATTTACCTAAACACACAGTACAAGAGTTCGAAATTATGTAAAATTTAAGAAATTATAATGAGTCATTGTGGAATGCACTCAGAAAAATACTTGTGTTAATTTAACTAAAACTTGTTTGGATCTACTATAATTTTTTGTTGTATATAGTCAAACATGCTCTTTTGTTGAATCCACAAAAAACATTTTGTTGCATTTTTTTGCTTAACTCAACAATTGTTTTTTTTTTCAATCGTTCATTTTGTTTAATTTAAAAATATTTTTTGTTCAATTTAAGCTATTAATATAAATGGAACAACATTATGTTAATGTTTTACAAAATTTTATTGTTAATTCAACTACAATTTCCAAACATCAAATTTTGTTTGATTTGAATATCTTTTTTTGAATAAATAGTTAATGCAATCATATTTTTTCAAACAATTTATATTTGTTGAATTAATGCAAGTATTTTTCTGAGTGTGTTACATAGTTAGGTATTTTTTAAATAATTTTGTATTGTCACCAACAGAGATTAAGGACTTTTACATAAGTTCATGTAAATATACACAAAATTTGAATAACCAGACATAATTGCTGCAAAATACACATACCCTTATGTAAATATTCATGGTAGAAATCTTTTGTACAACAAATGCAAACGATTAAATCTGAAGTAGAAACATTATCATTTGTATATACTGCATATGTTTGCCTTCCGAGCTTGTGTCAAATTCATGATGGGCTACCAACCGCAAGGAGGATATAATAGCTAAACAGATAATAGCAATAATAATCGTTTCGAAACAATCAGGTGATCATAAACTCGGAAAAGTAAAATTAGAAGTTTTAAAGAACCACACGCATTAAACCTATCAACTCGTCAGTTCTGAAGCTAGTAATTTTTCTTGCTTTGCGGTTTTCTTATAAGTAGAGGGTTTAGAAGGATTTTTTTATTCTTCAGATAAGTGATTATTATCTAATAGTTTCTGGAGAAGATGGATTGGAAAGATTCAATGACTTTATTCTGAATTTAGATTATATATTTATTATATCTGATGGATTATTGCAATTTGCGAAATAAATAAAAATAAAATCTATTTCAATATAATGGAGAAAGAAAATTGTGACAGGATTTATGCGAAGAAGTTTAATTTGCAACAACGGTTTCACTATAGCATCACCACCACTTTTGCAACAGCAACTATACTAGAATAAAGATTCAGAAATGGAATTATGAAGAATAAGCTTGGCTACCAATATTTTCGCTTAAATTATAAGATAAATGCCCTAAACTAACTGTGAACCAACGATTTTCATTTAAGCAATCTTAAACTAAGAACTGTTCAAAACATTTTATTTTATTTTTGAAATGTTAGTTTATGTTGAAATAAAAAAAACCACAAAATAATGTTTGCTTGCTTCTCTTTTTGTGTATTTTTTCTAGACGTTCACAATCATGTTTTTTGCGATTACAGAAGCGAAAAAAGGTTTCAAACAAAAACTACATACTTGATGGCGTAGAATCCAAATCTGCAATACAAAATGGGGGTTCCCATTTAAGATTTCAAAGTTATCCCTCCCTACCCCCTCCTCCCTCTGGGGGGAGGCAAGAATTCCATTCAATCAGTTGGGGTAATTGTTATCCTTCTAAAGTTTGTTTTGAAACGTCTATTCAGGTTATTCGGTTATTTACTTGTTTTTTATTGTTATTATGTAGCTTAAACATTACATCACATTCACATCAGGTAGTCACTGTGTTTGTCCTATATAAAATAAAACTATTACTAATAATACTGCTCTTTTTTTTCTTTAAATAATAAGTATCTTGTGCCATACAAATCTTCGATTATTAATGCAATCGAAGCTACCCAATGAGAACAAGTGGTCACACTTACGTGAATTTAACGTTGTTTCAACCTATACAACGTTAAATCACGTAAATGTAACCGACTTGTTCTCATTGGGTATACAGTACACTGAAATAGTAATTAAAAATGATTTGCAAACAATTTTGAATTACGCATTGCTCGGTACGCAGTACTTATAGTTGCGGTTGCATAAATAATCGAAGATTTGTGGAGCTTATTTTGTACTTTATCAGTTATTCACACAGAGTACACAGTAAGCTATTTAATAAATATTTACTAAACCTCCTAGTTTCATACGCTAACCATCATTGAACAACAAATTTAAAGTAAGCATATTGCATGTTTGTAGCAAACCATTACCTTTTATATATTGGATATTTAGTGAATGTGCATTAATGATACTGTATCCTTATCGCAAGTAATCCAAATAGTTTGTATTAATTGAGGTTAATAATGAAGGTGTGATAGCCATTATAGAATAATTCACTCATAGCAATACATCTACTTGACATAGGCAAATCTTTGACTTACCGCAACTACATATATTCTTTGGCTTAACTACTTCAGTTCAATTATCATCAGTATTCATAAGTAACCGGTATGAAACAGACCGTAAGTAACCTAGATTGCTTCTTGTTAGTATCAGCGTTTAGGATCTCTTTTTTGCTAGTGCTAAGTAATTTGTGCTTTTGTCCCCTATTCAGCTGAACTTTTTACTTACGATAATTATATTTTTATTTATGATTATTAAATATTTTTCTTAGGGCAGTTTAAAAACGCTGCTACCTTTTGTAGCAGTTTTCGTTAAATATTGGTGTACGTTAAAGAGATAAATATTTATTGAAGCTCCAACTACAAAATGCTCCAAAATAACAAATTATTAAAATATTTACTCATTTAAATTATTATTACCTCCATTCCTCATAGGTGTTTTGAAAAAATCATTAATTTAATCATTGAAAAAAAATAATCCCTTCTGCACTACACGCCTCCCAAAGTGATCAAGACGATCTAAATACCCCTACAAAATTTTTACTCTCTTGGGCGCGACTTCGATCCAAATTTCGATTCAATTTAGAAACATTTTGTTGTGATAACTGTTGATCGATAATTTTTTTTGTCTGAATGAGTGGATTGTATAAAATTTAATGCACTGGTTTTTAATGATAAGCTCTTTTACACAAATCTATACTCAAAGCAGAATCGTCAAGAAACGGCGTACTGCGCGTTTTTTTTTTATGTATATCGGGGCTATATTTAAGTGGAAACTGGAAATTAGATAATGTTTATAGACTATATGGTTCCATTTCACATAGCACCATCGAAAATTCCAGAAATTCAAGGACAATCGAGTCTTGTGAATGTATGAAGGGGTTATGTTACACTACTTTTGAGAAAAATTACATAAAAAACTTAATTTCTGAAAAAGTTTGATTTTGTAACATAACACCTTCATCCACACGTGTCTTCAATTAACATAGTATAACGTACATATATAGGTAGTGAAAATCTTTGCAACATTAGCTGAACCCTTTATATAGCTATACTTATCAACCCCCCAAAGTTATTGTAATAGCAAATATATCGGTCAAACCAAACAATATTTGAGACACCCGAATCAAAATCACAAATTATCTGGTAACTTAACTGCATTAAAAAGCATGAAAACGAATTTAACCATAAATTTAATTTAAAAAAAGACAATAATACAATAAAACTACAAAAGAATTACTATATTCGTAACATTTTAGAAATGATTTATATAAGGACCGAACTGACATTGCTAGTTTACCCAAAAAATATGGCCCGTTATTGTAAACTTTTGATTTAGGCACTCTCTGTATTTTATTTGATATTACTATTTTTTCAACATAATATTGCTAAAAATTCTCCTATTTTTCAACAAGCATATATACTGAAAAAAATGCTGTTTTGAAATTATTTCATTTTATTTGTTTGTTTTGTCCCAACTGGAGTAAATTTTAAAATGTTTCTAATTGTTTTATAGTTAACTAAGTATGTTGTGTTCCTAGCATTTAATTATTTATTGCCAATTATACTATAAAGAATATAAGTATAATTACGTGGTCCATGTGACAGCTATTAAACAATAGGTAATTAGTACATATAATTAAAATAAAATAATTCGTTTCCGTTTTACTGCACATGTATTTTTAAAATGTTTGTATCTGTTATAAGCTTTTTAACAAAGCAATTTACATTGTTCGAATTAATTTTTCTTAATAACTACATATGCTTCTTTGATGAATATAATTTAAAATGTATTTTCACTATAACAAAATTCTTTAAGCAATTGATTAAAGTAGTTGAGCAATATCGAAACATTTTGTACTCTATGAAATAAGTTATTAATTGTTAGCCACATTTCTAAAGAAAATAATTTATAGAAAAATAAAAACTCAACATTTGACTAAACAAAAGAAACTAATTAAGGAATTTTTAGTAATAAAAGAAAAAATGTAAATTAATATAACTAATTCATTTGAACAAATAACATTTTATAATAACTGAATTAGGCAGTAGGCTGTAGATATAAATAAAAAGAAATTAATATCATTTCAAGTTAAAATTTTGATTTTGAACATAAACAATTATTTTAAGTCATTTCTGTTACTTTGTAATAATTTTATATGAGTTTCGATTTTATTCGGATTTCTTAGATTATGTGAAATTTCTAATTCCTAAAAAGAATTATGGTTAATTTTAAATTGTTGAAAGTAAACATGTATCTCCATTTAAAGTAAGGAAAAAATACAGTTTGATTGAATTATTTGATGTTAACACAAATATTGCATAAGTCAGATATTTCCGTGTTATTATTAACATTCCTTTGTTGTGATTTTACCACAGTTGAATTAAAGCCAGAAAGCCAGTAGTTATACTAGTTATTAAATTAAATATCTGATTGATTATTATTCTTACACATATCAAGTTAACTCAATTTTTCCATATTCTTTTCACACATTTTTTTGAGAGCATTTTATAAACCTATACCGAAATGGTTTTATAATGAATAGATTAAGGACAGTGAAAAAATTCGAAAGCCACTACACCAGCTCCAAAAAAAAAAATGGCTTAAAAGAATTAAAAACACAAATAACAAAGAACCCTTAGAAGACAGTCTTTAAAATTTTCACCTAGAAAATCCTAAAGTAAAAAAAAAAATATTCGCATGAAAAATTAATTTTGACTACAGAAAATCACCAAGAAATCATTTAAAAGGATTTACTAATTTTCAGAGCACACGGCTTGGTAAGATTGATAATCTTTATGTGGAAAAATGTGTACACGCACAATTAAATAATATTTTATACATCGATCAGAATTTTCTATTATTGTTCCCACACCATATTATACTATATAATTTCAGCAGTTTTAGTGAACGAATGTTAAATATATAGAAATACAGTTACAATAAAATAAAAATGATCCAAGGGATAAAGATTCCAGTGGTATGTGAATTTTATATTATTATTTGGAGTTGATTTATGTAATTTGCTAGTTTCTCATTGCAACATGAGATAAAAATATAAAAAGTATTTATTATTGCTGATAATTCTTGAATATTCTTATTGAACTGAATTTAACAACTATTTTTAACATGTTTGTTAATGGTGTATGCGCATATGTTAATCATTCAAATTTTTATTTTATTGATATTTGTGCTTAGCGTCATAAAAAAATAAAATCTTATTTTATTACGCATAAGGCAATACACATATTTTGGAGATCTTTTGTTCTAATTTATTCTCCGTAATAAAGTAAAACGTATAAGGATGTTGTTCTTCGACTCCTAAAATTGTTTTATGACAGAGGGCAGCATTCACGCGTTTTACTTCCAAACGCAAAACAAATAGACCTTTGTAGGACCTAAAGCTCACGCATCTTGCGTTATTAGGCAAAGTGACAAAATTAAAAATTGACATTAGGTAGGTATAATTTGTTAATTTAACAACACGAATGGACAAAAAACTCTACTCTAATTATTAGGTAAGTATACCATTTAAATTTGTTAATTTAACAGACACATGTAAGACGAAGTTTTACTATTATTATTACTTAAATTTGACGTTTTGACTTACTAATTCCAACTACATTACAAACGATAAAATTTTATTATAATTGTTGGACAAAAAAGACAAAAACGAGGAAGTGGACCCCTTTTGACTAGGTCAAGCATCGAAAAAAGGGGTTTAAAGTTACACTGATGAAGAAACTACTTTTGCTACTTTTGGTGTTTATCATGTTAAACGAAAGGAAAATTTTTGGCAGAAAAGTATTGATTTTAATGCAAGGTAGAGTGCTATTTTACCTGGAAACTGTTTTCTTTTTAAGAACTTGTTTTTGTATCAAAACCAACTGCACTTAAATGAAATACGCCTTAGTTTTACTTTATATTAAATATGTTTTATAATATATTTACCTATTTATTATAAAATTATATTTATTTATAAAATGTATTATCTCCAAAAGCCCATACACTAAGGAGGGATTTGCCGTTAGAATGTTGTAAATCCTAGTAGTATTGGCTGTTGGTCGCAGTGACCACCCTAGCACTCTAGTGTGCCGTTAAAGAAATCGTTCTTTCAATGGCGATGACGCCTATCAGATGTTGTTCTAGTAAATATACCAGATTAGTAGGTTACGTTCGTAATTTCCAGCCTATTTTGTGCGAAATATTACTTGTTACTGGAATGAAATAGGAGATGCTCCATCTATGCGACAATTTCTCTACTACACATAAGTATATCTGCTCATCTGCTGTACTATATGGGGAGAAAACTGTTATACGAAAATAAAATGCGATATTTATTTTTACTTCTATGTAAATATTTAGTTAAATTATTAAATACGGCGCTAGCTTCAAATAAATCTACTAACCAAATTATTTGTTTGATTGAATACAGGAATATTTTTAATATTCCTAAATCAAGCAATATTTTAGTAACTGTAACCAAATGCATCAAAAATGGTTGAAAACAACAAGCTCGTTTTTTCCCGTGTTTAACAGTTTTAAATCCTTCAAACACTATATACTGCTGTAAAGTTCCTTGGCTTTTAAGAAAATCAGCAATAATTGAAAAGATTCCAATTATCTCTGAAATTTCTTTAACCTCGCGCGAAAAATATTCACCTTTGTTCATTATTGTTTGTATATCTGAGACTTATGCAAGTGGGAACATGAATAAAACTAAAATACTTCCGCGTAAAAAAGCACTCAGCCTGAATACAAGTGCTTGTATTTTCCATTAAAAGGCAAAAGTTTTAAATCAATGTATACATGCGTGTCCACGCAAATAAACCAAAACGTTCGGCTTTTTTATTTAAAATACTGTTTATAATTCAATAATACTTAAAAGAAACTAAAATATGTTGTTAAATATGTACATAATAATAACAATATAGTATGTAATGTGTATTGTCTTACTTAAACAGAAGTTATATAGACATTATAAAATATTAATCAAAACTAAGGTGCATTTATTTTAATTACGGTTACTTTTCGTGGAAAAGCATGTACTTAATAAAAAAATAGTCTTCCGGCAAAACAGCACGCTACTTTCAATTAAAATAAACACTTTTCTGAGAAAAGGTATTCTTTTCGTTGAATATGATAAAAACCAAAGTTATAAAACTGTTCATTTAATGCAATCTCTTTTCTCAGTGTGTAAAACTCAAAAATTCATCTAAATTATAAAATACTTTTTTTTTTAAGAAACTTTAATAGTATTCTCTTAAACAATCTAATACTAACTAAAAATCTGGTAAATAATTATATATTCTTATGCCCATACATACAAGAGATCTCTAATAAGTTGATAAACCATGTATTGGTATACATAAATCGTTTTTATTACATGTGTCATAAATATGAAGTTACCGTTCTTTATGAAAGCGTTTATATTGGTTTTAACACAAATAGCAATTTCAAGTGCATACCGACCAATTAGTGTAACAATACTCAAGGATGAAAAATACGACCGCCATGAAGTACGTTTTGAAAGTGCATTCATATTTCTAATAACCATCAATTTCTGTAATCGAAATACCCTCTTACAATGCGAAGACGCACGGAAATTAGAATAATAGAAATTCAGAGTGATATCTAAATTGGTTACTTTTCTTTACCTGAATATAGCATATCATGTGGGTCATAGGTATTTACACAAATTTCTAATGTGTGTTTCTCAATTCAAACTACTTTCTAACTGAATATCAAAAAATTTGACATTTTTTACTTGTTGGATGGAACATGAATTAATTTTTAGAATTTTGGAATCGAATGTATTGTTAATACTAAGGGTAGAGTACATAAATACTGTTTTTTTTTCTTCATTTACATAAAACTGGTTATTGGTCTAAAAATTAAATTCTCTGTACTGTCGCCAGTGATTAAAAAACTAGTATCATTCGCGTACATAACTGTATTATTTTTTCCCATTTTTATTAAGAAGTAGTTAATATGAATAATAAATAGTAAGGGGCCAACCGCTGATTCTTGCGGAACATCTCTGACGGTTACCTTGCTTTTGGATTTTTGCCCATTAACTTCCACAATTTGTGATTTATTTTTCAAATAAGGAACAAACCAGTCATACGTTTTTCTACGTATTCCATAATTATTCAATTTCTGTAACAGTTCTGATGGTCAACTAAATCAAATGCTTTGCTTACTAATATCTGTATAAGTTACGCTTAAGTTAAGGCAATTCATATTCACCTATCATATTGTCATTATTATATATGTATATTAAATAAAGTATTGCAGTTTCTTTCAAGTTTACGTTAACATATTATTGAATTACGAACAGTATTTGTACATAAAAACCCCGGCGTTTTCATTTGTTCGCGCGAACACGCACGAATACATTGATTTAAAACTTTTGCTATTTAGCGAAAAATGCGAGCGTCTGCATTCAAGCTCAGCGCTCTTTTATGCGATATTATTTTAGTTTCAATTATGTCACAACGTGCACAAACTTCAGATACGCAGTAGAATACATATCGTCGAGACGTACATGCATTTCTGTCTTCAAAAATTAACTTCTATCATAATTACAAGGAAATATTTGTTATAAAAACAATTTTGAAGAATTTGCAAGAGCAAACTAAACCTTCTTTTTAATTTTGCCAAATTACACACTCGCTTAGAGTCATCATGGAATATTTACCACTGTCATATTTAATTTGTTTTGGTAATTAAAATAAGAATTTCCTAATAATAACAGGTGTCATTGGAGCTTCATTTATAATTATGAAATAAACGGAATCCTTGATTGAAAGTGTACTTAAATAATATTTTTTTGCTGAATGATAGTGTTAGTTAAAATATCAACTAATTCCTTATCTTGTTGTCTTCCTCTCTCTCTAAGAATATAAAAGATTTTTATTAACATATGCTATTATAAACAAAAGTAATTTTTTTCGTGCGAGGTTAAAGGAATTTCACTGACAATTGGAATCTTTTCAGTAAATGTTGTCTTACTTATAAGCTAATGCACTTTCCAGTAAAATGTTTGATCATTTAAAACTGTTACAAGAAAAGGACAAACTCCTTAATTGAAATCATTATATTTTTAGGGAAATTTTCATCACTGTCTACTTTAAACCGAATTGATTCTTGATTCAAAGTGTTTAGGCTTTTCTGTAAAACCTACTAGATGTCAAGTCTAAAGGGAATAAGTCTTATAAGAAAAGGAAAGACTTCTTGATTCAAAATATTTTGCATGGATTTCGAAGTGCAAAATAAAGAGAACACGAATTAACTATCAATATTTTTCACTTAAAAGAATGAACTGCTTCAACGAAAAATATATTATCCCAAGAAATGCGTGGGTTTGGAATGATATTTCCTTTCAAAGTAATGATCGTACAGAAAATGAAAAAAACTTTTGGTTTAATGCAATTCCATTGAAATACAAAGGATACTTCCATCAGTGTACACGGAATTTCAAACAGTGTAGTCGCTTTTAATAATTTTATACGACATATTTTTCAACACAAGCAACTACTAACATGGTGTACACATGTTTTTAAATATCCAGTCGAAACACTCGAAAAAAAAAACTGACACAAAAAAGCGGCAGAAAAAAACTGAATATAAGAGTTGAAAAACAATTTTCTAGGATGCATTAGATACGTATTCAAAGGGAGGTTATTTTGGATTTATAAATGTTATTATGATAATAAATAATCTAAAAGCATTTGAAACTGAATCAAACTAAAAACTTTAATCTAAACAACCCTTTTTCTTAATTCTATGTCGGTAAACATACCCCGAAGTGAAGTACACCTCCTCGGACGACGCACAAAGTTTATGGTACTTCTATAGAACGACGCACTTTCAAAAACTCGGAAACGCAACACGAGGAACACTTATGCGTATCTGGCGAGCTTAAATTTTGGCGGGAGGATCTCCAAACACTGTGTGGGCGCCGATTTCGATGGCCCAAAACTCACTAAAAAAACTAATTTCTCTTAGTACTTTTATAATTGAATTCACCCTCAGTTTATCCCATGAACTAAACACACATTCATGGTTTTGGGAGTGTAATGGGAGTTCTTCGAGTATCACAGCGTTGAAAGCACCGGTAAACAGCAGGATTGATAGCGCGGAGATCAGAAAAGTCCGGCGCTACGAACACCCCCTCTTAAGGGGTTAAGGGAAGTACGTAGTGTCGCTAGAATTATTGATGATTTTCTTCGATAATTAAAACACAAAATTCTATATTTTCCCGGGAAAATTTAGACGTATTACAACGGGAAAGTTGTTCATTTGTCTTTTTTTTTTTTTTCTTTGGTTTTGATATCCAAAGCCGACTATATATGTAATGCACGATGCGCGTAAGTAAAAACTGTTTTCGTCGTTATGACGTAGTAGTAACGAATGGCTTTTTTTTTACTAGTTGGATACCACCAGCGCTAGCGATTCAGTCCGGAAACTACGCCGCCCAATGTTACCAACACTATAACCCGTATAACACTACGGAGCCGCGATACGAGAGGTGTGCGGTGTCTGCTGTTCGGCCGGCATCGGATCTTATCGGAATTAAGCCACGCCTTCGCGTTGCATTCCTGCTGATAAAACGACTCCTGCTATGAACCGCAGAGAGGGATGACTATATCGGCAGTTAAACAAGGTGGAGAACGAAAGACATGTATATCCTTATGCATTATTGCATGTATCATAGAAACATGTAAGTACCAAATACGAAAGTGCAAGATTTAATTGCCGCGTCCAATGCTGTTTTACCAATCTACTAAATCCTATCCTCTTCTCACACATTTAATTGCAATTAAGAAATGAAACGACCAACATCCTAATCTATAATTTAATATCTACTTTAACAATGGAAGCGTTAAATGCTATTCTTTCAATGGATTATTTATGGATAATCGCAATATTACACATTATAATTATAAAACACTGTGCCGATCTTTTTTACAAACACATTTTTTTTTTTTGTTTATTATAACTGCCGCTTTGCACGCACAACTCTTGCCATTTATAAGTGTATAAACAAATGCGCGCTGCTGCTACTGATGTATACGAAAGTTTTTTACCGAGTTTCTTGCATACACAAGGCTCGGAGTATAAAATGTTTATGGTCTTTTTTCCACATGAGGATAAATTTAGATCTCATACGTGTGTGTGTGCGGAAGCCGATATAAATTAATTATCCCGGATTTTTTTGCGTCGTTTTTTAGAAAGAAAAAAGGAGAATTACGAGGAATGTAGTTTTTGTTCGTTGTGATGGATTTTTTTTGGCGCACCGAGAGGTAATGACCTCAAAATGTTTGTTTTGGTTTTACCTCCTGTTGGGAATTCGAGATCTTATAAGTTAAATGAAGGTGTATTGAGTGTAGATATGGAAATGAATAAGTTGTGAGATAGTTTTTTGGCGACTTCAAATTCTTTTGCGTGCGTTTAGGTTCTTGAAGTAATTTTGACAATTTTTTTGCGTGAATTTGGTTGTCTCTTCTTCCACAGGTAGAATTAAAAAAATTAACTGCAGTGGAGGCTCGTGCTTAAAAGATATGGTGATTGCAAAGTTTGTGAATACACAGGTTTAAAATTTTGGATGGGAGTGAATAGGGTAGTCTCCGTTTTGTGAAATATTTGTTCCAAAAGGAGTTGCCATAGCTAAAAACAGAAAGTATTTCCTCGGTTTGTACCAAAATCTCAACCAAAAACGAGAGAGATTTGAATTTACTCCGTTTTCTAACACGATTTTCAAGGAAGAAATAATCTCCGCTTTCTCTCCGCATCTACACTACCGTATTTAAGCCCTAAATGTGAACAAATATCCCTAACATTACATTATATTTTCTCCTTCACGGAGGTGATAATTTGTTTACTTAACAGATGTTTCTATTTCTAATACCTCAACGCCAAAAAGGGAAAGGATACCTCCGATTGGGAACATTTGTTCTCCAAATCGTAACTGTTTCCCTAAACATTTGAAAATTGCAAGTTTGCATAGGGCATGCGCATTTATTAAAGGCGATATTAGTGCAGCGCATGTGCAACAAGTCTGGACGTGGTCACTTTGCAATAGTTCGAGAATGGAGAAGGATATGGCGGAATGCACTGTACCTGAAATTTATAAAATACACATCAGAGTAAAGTACGAAAACCGTAAAAGATGGGTAAGAGTTATGGGAGCAAACATCACCAGGGCAGATGTAGATAAAGCAGGTAAGAAACTCGTGCATCCTTATTTAATTTTCAATCTACGATGTACCAATTTTTAATTGGCCCCCACTACATTCTAGGTGTTAGCTCCTGAATAAAAAGCACGTGTTTATCTTAGCTGAATTCCGTGGTGTTTCAATTGTGTCGTGCCTTCAACCCACGGTCGGTCAAACTCGAAGAAGCGACTAATTATGGATAAATTAAAGCAATTCCAATGACGGCTGCTCTGTGACCGTAGAAGAGGACGTGCTTAGTGTGTCTATTCTAGTAATCATTAGGATATATCAAAAATAATTCAAGAACTTGAGGTTCGAACACATTTTTGATGCATTTTTAATGATAAATAATAGAATAAATACACTGAGCAAGGGTGCTTCTGTCCACATAGAATAGCCCTCTTGATTAACTCCAATATGATGTTAAACTTAGCTACTATGTAGCTAGGTAACATAAAAATACAGTTAAAAACCTTCTCACTAGAGAGATATTCTCTTCTCTCTCTCGTGGGCAGGTACCTTCTTAACGGAAATAAATTCATGTGTAAAGGATGAAATACATTCCGAAACGGAGTTAACGTTTGTTTATTGCGGGATGTAATTTTCAAGTGAGTTACTTGCCATTAGCAACGGAGATAATTTTATCTGATACGATAGTAGTATTGCATACATATGGGGGAAACAACATCCGTTATTCATTTTAATAACAGCAGTAGGAGTTAAAATTTCTCCATTTCGGAAACTTTTACATTTATTGCAAAATGGTAAAACTGCATAAGAGAGACAAATTGCTCCTTAACGGATAGGTTGCTCGTTAAAGAGGTTTTTCCCCTATGAAAAGCAAAATTATCTCTGTATTCCATCCGTTTAGTAGCAAAACATTTAACTCCGAAATGGAGGCGCCTTGAACGGATGGTCGCGAGGGAACACCGGAAAAGAGTTAAAACGGTGTTAGATTCAACTCCGTATTTTTATCTGTGTACCAATACTTTTCACTGACTCTAGTCTTTCTTATTATTATTTGTAAGAGCAGTTATAAAGAATCAAAGCTGGGTAATTCCTACTTAGAAAGTAATTACTAATTACAATTACTTTTCTTTCGTATAATTTGTAATTGTATTTAAGTACTTTTTGTTATGGACGTAATTTGGAATTATAATTGCAGCAAAATCTGTGTTGGAATTGTAATTTGTAATTATATTATTCAAATTCTCTAATTACAATTATATTTTGTAAGTACGATTACTTTTTTAAATTTCAAATATACATTTATCAATGACTTTACAGTATAAAGCAAATAATTTCAGAAAAGAAAAAACTACCTACACTTCTTCAAAAATTACAGCTGTTACCGTTTACCGACAACGAAGTACTCTACCTAGAAGAATACTGTGAAATTACTAAGCCTTTACCAGAAAGGAACACTAGATTTTTTTTTACAAACTGAAACCAATATATGTTATGGTTCTCTTTTGCCTATACTGAGAGAAATATCCTTTTCATTTAAAAGGAATTGTATTAAACCAAAAGTTTTTCCGTTTTCTATATGGCCAACATGGTTTGGTGTTTCCTTGAAGAAGAATATAATTTTAAATTCACGCATTTCTTCAGAAATAATATATTTTCCGTGGAAACAATTTATTCTTTTAAGTGAAAGATATTGATAGTTGATCCTCTTTATCTTGAACTTGAAAACTATGCAAATTGGCAGAAAACCATAAGCATTTTGATTCAAGAGGTTTTTCCTTTTCTTATAAACATTTATTCATTTTAAACTTAAGCGTAAACACAACAAAATGCCGTGATCTTTTTCAATCGAAATGAAAGTGAATTATCTCCAAAAACTCATATACTAAGGAGGGATTTGCCGTTTGAACGTTATAAATCCTAGTAGCATTGGGGGAGTTGGTCGCAGTGACCATCCTCCTAGGCACTCTAGTGTGCCGTTAAAGAAAATCGTTCTTTTAATGGCGATGACTCCTATCAGATGTTGATTTGGTAAATATACCAGATTAGTATGTTGCGATCGTAATTTCCAGCCTATTTTGTGGGAAATATTATTCTGTTAACTGAATGAAATAGGAAGATGCGCCATCTATGCGACAATTTCTCTACTACACATAAGTATATCTGCTCATCTGCTGTACTATATGGGGAGAAAACTGCTATACGAAAATAAAATGTGATATTTATTTTTACTTCCATGTAAATATTTAGTTAAATTAATAAATATTGCGCTAGCTTCAAATAAATCTACTAACTAAATTATTTGTTTGATTGAATACAGGAATATTTTTAATATTCCTAAATCAAGTAATAGTTTAGTTACTGTAACCAAATGCGTGAAAAACGGTTGAAAACAACAAGATCGGTTTTCCCGTGTATAACAGTTTTAAAATCTTCAAACACTATATACTGCTGTAAAGTTCCTTGGCTTATAAGTAAATTCAGTATTAACTGAAAAGGTTCCAATTATCTCTGAAATGTCTTTAACCTCGCGCGAGAAAATACTCACTTTTGTTCATTATTATTTGTGTAACTGATATTTATGCACGTGAGAACATGAATAAAACTAAAATACCTCCGTGTAAAAAGGCTTGAATACAGGTGCTTGCGTTTTTCGTTAAAAGGCAAAGTTTTAAATCAATGTATACATGCGTGTCCACGCAAATAAACCAAAACGTCCGGCTTTTTTATTTGAAATACTGTTTATAATACAATAATATGATAACGTACTTAAAAGAAACTAAAATATGTTGTTAAATATGTACATAATAATAACAATATAATATGTAATGTCTATATCTATACAATATAATATGTAATCTATATCTAATTGTCTTAAACAGAAGTTATACACACATTATAAAATATTAATCAAACTAGTGCACTCATTTAATTACGGTTACTTTTCGTCGAAAGCATGCACTTAAGAAGAAAATAGTCCTTCCGGCAAAAAGCACGCTACTTTCATTCAAATAAACTATTTTCTGAGAAAAAGGTTGTTCTTTTTGTTGAACATATAAAATCAAAGTTAATAGAAACTTTCATTTAATGCAATCTCATTTCTCATTGTAGCATAATTTCACTCAATTAAATAAATTATATAAGTTAAAACATTCAATATGGTGAATAATATGCTGTTGATGCTGCATTTGAGGCATAGAGAAAGATTTGAAAACTACTAACGTTACAAGATCGCTATACCGTTTTGGGTGCAATTTCCCATTCAGAATTCAAGGTACGATGGTTTCCAATAGTAGAGACAAAAGCTACATTAAGTAAAGAAGATTTAAAGCAGCTTTTAATAACAGAATGTGAACTATTCCAGCAAGATTTACAAACAATTTCTAATCCTACACAACTAACCAAAGATATTGCAAACGAAGATTTCTTCAATTTCACACGAAGATGTAAACACCTTTGTTAAAAACAAAATAGGGTACAATTGGAAGTGTTACATTACTTAAATGACTTAAGAAAGAAATATTACGATGTTAGATAGTTATCCATTAATGAGAAAAGTGTGTTTTTTTTTAAATATAACACATCACTTCGAGAAGGAATGCGCTCTCTGACAATAATTTTGAAAAACTAGTTGTAATGAAAAGTAATAATATAAATATATTGTGAATTATAATCATAAATCTCGCAATTCGAGTGTCATTAGTTTGGGCAAATATTAATAGTTTAGTTTTACACAATTTTTTTAACCTTCTGTGGTCCCCTCTATTAAAAAAACGTCTGATATCTTGTGCCTAAATCAATAGTTTTCAAGCTATAATATTTTCAAAATGATTTTTTGTTAACTTTTATAATTATCCGTAGTTTGGAAAGTATTGATTTCACGGCCACAAAATATTAAACCTTCTAACGAGAGTTAATTACCCAATCTAAAGAAAATATTTGATACATACCTTTTTTTCTTGGGTTTGGAGGTCAATTGTTTAAGAAAACTACTATTTTTCAATGGTCATCACTTCATAAGGTCCAAAACCATCACAAATTAAACCAGTTAATTATTTTGATCTTTTTATCAAAGCGACCCTAAACTAATGATACTTGCTTTGTGTGGTTGATTATATATAAAAGTACACAAACTTTGTAGCTAATACTTTTTTTGTTCCAAGTTAATAAACTTTTGAAAGCTCACACGTTTTTATACTATTAACATGCTTATTCCATTTTTTATAAATTACTCTATTTGGTGTTACTCCTTAAATATTTTGTACTTACATATTAAAAATTTTAATTAAAATACCCATAAATCATATCTGTATATTTGTTACTGGATTTAATTCATTTTAGGTAGTTGAACACTTTTAATTATTTAAAAAAATTAAGCCCAACTACTCCTCAAACCTCTCATATAAGTAATTTTTTTATCCAAAAAGTAATTATAAAAGTAATTAATATTTCCATTTTCATTGTAATTATAATTAATTATATTAAACTGGTGGCGTGGTATCATAATGAGTACGGATATGCGAACAGAGTTGCCGATAGATACCATGAATTATGTGGCTTCTAGGAAGGAATGGTGGTTGTGGTATTGTGATTTTTTTTATTTGTGGCGGTAAAATTAGAGTCATTACCTGAAATTAAATGCATATAATTCCTTTTTTAAGACATACTTTGTAATTGTAATTATTTTTAAAGTACATGTAATTACCCAGCTCTGTAAAGAATTAAATAAAAATACCTTTGAAACTTACTAATATAAAAATTTTATTGAAATAAAACCTTTATGCGACGATTTTTGGTAATAGAGTAATAGCAAATTTATCTATAACCCTTTGATTAAAATCTAAAATATTTTCAATGAGATCCTTTTCTTGAGAAAGTATCACTTACATCAAAGCATGCCTTGCTGTTATTAAGAAAATGTTTATTTTTTGTAAAATAAAAAAAAACATCGCTCTCCATCAGCAGTTTTTAAAGTTTCACTGAAGCAATTATGTCATAAAGTAAAAACAAACCCGAGATTGATTTAAAATCTTTCGTTTCATAAATTGCGCTTAGTTAAATCTTAGTTCACCAAGCAAGCATGGGTAAGAATTGTTTCCTGATAGATATTTTCAGGAAAATAGAACCTATTCTCTTGGAAAGACTAGCTTTTTCGAAATAATCATTTAAAACAACGTCTAATTGAGCACTAAAATTTTCGGAGTACTGAAGCAGCTTTACACACAGAATCAGTTTCCCTCATGCTCTGAAGATTTTATAAAGCTAGAAGAAGTTGATAAAGATAAAGAAGCGAGTGTTCGAGCAGTTGTTGAAAAATTGTCGTTGATTGGTGCACAAGGATGCAAAAAATTTTTGTCGAAGAAATACGCTTGCAAGTCATAAGGATTACTTTGTAATTCTAAATGTCACTGTAACGTTTCACGTCAATATAAAATAAATTGCTTAGTTTCGTAAATCACATTTAGAAATAATTAATAATTTAAATGTACATTTTATCAATTTTATTTTAATCACGGGCACATTCTGTAATTAATCACTTGTCTCTAGTTTGGAACAATGTTTATTTACATCATATTTTTGCACATTCCTATTTCTAATGTCAATGCTGCTTTTCTTTCATTGTATGTATTAAGTAGGAGGCTTTCTGTGTTAGCATACCTTCTTTTACGTGATCGTCGGCAAGCACCGATTCGACACTCTGAAATCTCTCTCGTTGGAGAAACTGCGTGGAGATTGGAGAAGACGTAACTTTGCCACATTATTTTTGCAAGAGCGTAGAATTTGTGGGCAAAAGTCTTTTCAACCATACAGAGGCAACCTACCTATTAATTTTGGTGGGCAGAAGCTTACCGACAATTTTAATTGGTATTTTCACGCAACGTGCTTTTCATTTCGGCTTCAGCTAATTTAGAAACGAACCGCAAACCAGACAGTATAACTGCAGAATCCTCTTCTTATTGATTTGACCCAGGCAAAGAGCCTAAGTCAATTCACAAAGATCTGATTTACTGCTCTCTCATCTGAAATAGACAAGGGACTTATTTCTTGGCATGAGGAAACTAGATACGATTAACGCACTGCGATTATTTGGAAGCCCCTTAATTTGGACACTAATTCGTTGATTAATTTGCTCTTGAATTTCTGAGTAATATCCTTGTACTTTTGTTGTATGTATTGCTGTGTTTCATAAAAGGGCAACCATCAACCATATTGAAATGTAATTATTATTTTATGTACGCACCTGTTTGTAAGTCCAGTATAATTTGGATTAAATCGTATCGTAGTAGTCATGGAAGTTGATATATATTTATCGTCTGACAACTGTACGATAGCCTGGTATCCTAGGTATTCTATTTTAATTGAATGGGGTAGTGACTCAATGTATTTCGTTGAAAGAGAGTGTATGAAATCCTTGGTTACGTGTGGGTTGTTGATGAAAGTCTTAGAAAAAGCTGTGTCATTTCTCATGAAAGATAAATGAATTAAACCATATGCGGGGACATCTGGTTTCGAAGGGATAAATTCACAAATTTGGTGTTTATTATATCTGGGTACTTTTCTACATGGGAGTGCTTGCATGTGTTGCTGTTCCGAGTCTAATCATACATCCTGAATGTAACGAAGGAGGTGAATATACGAGCGAATCTGGATTGTCACTACAAGGAAAATCACATCATTCGGAGGTACTCTGGCGTCTGTATGAACCGATATAGAGGTTATCTGGTCAAAACATGTTTAATTATTATATAAATGATTTATAACGTCTATAATATTTTGAGGTTATTATTATTTCGTATGAGATTTTAATTCTGAGCTTTATAAGTTGGCAAACGTGGTTGGTGGTTTTCTATTCTCTTATAATAGCGCGGGATATTTTAAAAGTTCCTTTTTGAATTAAAGAATTTAAATTATACTGGATAATTGATAATACTTGTTTGAATATTCCAAATACTATCACATTGAGTAAGAGTTCTCATTCTATTTATATGTTTCTGATATAAACTTATTAATAAATTATACATGTTATTAGTGATTACACTGTTTTATTAAAGAAAGTTATTTGTTTATTTATCTTTTCCGTAAAAAAACATTAGCCGGGAAAATCACAATAGTATATTTGCTCACTGCTCGCTGAAAATAAAGAGCTTTATTGTGTTAATTTTACCCCGCTATGTATAAACTTACCTCTTGTATATACTATAACTTTCCGTGTGTAAATAAAACTGTTTAATCAAAATACCCGACTTTTGACTGAATTAGATTGTAACCCTGGCTTACTCACGTTACTTAGCATCTCGTAGAGCAATTTAATTAATCTATTTTGCACTCTGTCAAATTATTACTGGTAGCCATAACCTTTTTTCTACCGCTTGTCAAACGTATAGTGAATTTAGTCTGCAGATCCCTTTGGGGCAATGCCATCTGTGTTGCAAGGGATTCTACGATATCTAGCGTTGTAAATTAATCCTCGCAAAAAGTACACCGTTACATCACAATAGCTCCGTGTTAGTCAAGTATTTTTTTTTATTTTTAGTCAAGTATTTATTTTATTTTTATTTTTTGTTTACTATTTATTAATAAATGACAATTAATTGTTATTTTTCAATTTGTTTGTTAAATACCAAATATTTAAAAAAATATTGATTCACTTAGATTAGCCAACGTAAGCGTTTTGTGAGAAGATAATTTACCTTGTGTTATTTTGTACTATTCAGAGGGATTCGTTAATTCATTAATTTGTTAATTATATAAATATATATATTATATAAATAGGTCCTGCCGACCTTTCAAGATCTATTGCCGACGTATGTTCGGTTAAACGCTCGAATTGGCATCCTCTACTAGCTTAATTGGTAAAGCGCTCGTCCGGAAAACGGAGGGATGCAGGTTCGAATCCTGCCTGAGAAGAAAATTTTTTCCTGGAAAAATTCCTCCTAATTATTACAGTTAAAGGCAGAAATTCATTAATTTGTTAATTTCTTACTGTAAAAAGTTTGCAATCTTTGTGTCTTCTTGTGTTACACACGTTTTTAATGTAACCTAATTATTAATTAGCGTTAGTTAGTTAACGCATTGCTGTGTACTGAATGTACCAAAGAAAATGCAAAATGAATTAATAAAAATGAAAAATTAAATTAGCTAGCTCAACGGATAAAAATATTTTAAAGGGCACAAAAGAACAATAAAACTCAGAGTTACCCTCGCAAATTAAAACTAATCACGAAAAGTAAAAGTGGGTGAAAGAAATCTGACTTTCTTGAATACCCCAAAAATTGAAAAGGTCTCTAATCAAAAATAAAAGAACAGAATTTAGAATGACGTTAAATAACAAACAAGATTTTATTATATTTAAAAAAAAAACATTAAATACAAATTGCAGAAAAAAAACCATGAACATAGGGCTCTGGACGAAATCAAAAACTGCATTAGACTCTAAATTACAAAAGGACAATGCTAAATTCCTCTATCAAGCATAAAAACAAATGTTCAGGAAGATAGTCCTTTTTATATCAATCAAATCCACTTGGTTTCAAAATTAAAACAAACTAATTTAAACGTGGACAATTCAAGTAAATTAACAAAAGAAAAACTTACATAAAAGCACAAAGCTTATATTCACCCAACCCGAGGTGATTAATATAAATACAAATCAACCAAATTGAAAAAAACGAAAAATTATCTCTTTTTAACTAAAATTCTGCAGAACCACAATAGAAATAATAAAATCATCTATATCTAAATGTTTACATAACAATTACAAAACAATTATTACTAAACAGTTCCTGATGACGAATATAATCAAAATTAAACGAAACAAATCTTAAATTCAAATGAAATCACAAAATGACAGCAATGAATTACCAAAATTTGCGGTCTACTTATACCCGGCATCTCTCAAGCGAACTGCCTGACAAAACACGCCCGCTGCGCTACAGCGAAGTCGCAACACTAGATCAGCCGCCAACGACGATCTGGCAAACATAATAACATAAACAAAACTAGTGAAAACAAAACATATTAATAAACGAAATTAATTTAAAACAACTGAACATTTAACTAAATTAAATAAATCATACAATCAATTCATTAAGTAAATCTTATACAAAATAAAATATTTATCTGAGAACACTTTCCCAAAATATTTCTAAAGGCAAATCGAAGTAAACATGAACATCTGTGCAACTTAAAAAAAAACTCTCGCGGATACAAGGTTTCCACAGCAGCATGTGTAGTGGCTTAAAGTCGTCCTACAATTATTGTTATTCTTTATAGATACATATTGTAGTTTCAGATCGACAATTTAACGATATCTCACGGTTAATTAATTGATTCCTCTCAAATCTTATTCAATTATTCTTCCACTACTTAATATTTTAATTTGATTAACATAAACTTCATATTTATATAGGCAGCGTTTTTTATCGTATGTAATTTTGTTTAAGTATTAGTCATTAAATATTAAATATTATTAAATATAAGCAGGACTTTATATTTCTTCAAACGCTATCTATGTATTTATCATGCTTCGACTGTAGAGAAATTACATCTGCAACTTAATACAGCCATCAAAATCTAAATCTTCTAATAGCGTCGCTGAGCATAATTATAGCTTTAATACTTTCCCACAAGCATGCGCTCGATAATAAATATCGTATGCAGATTCAATACCACAATCTTCCCATTACAATAAAACACCAAACAGAATATGAAATATTAAAATGTATTTTATGAGTGCGCTTGATTATGCATGTTACAGCGTAGCAAAGTATTTATGTGCTATAGTAATTAAAATACCCGCCTCTGTATTTGCATTAACGGCATTGGCGAATAGGGAAACGGTAGCTGAATATCAAACATTAGAGTCAATTGCTCAATATCAATCGCTAGAGCCACTACATCAAACCATGCATCGCTATTGACCCAATAACGAGCAGGTTTCTTGCCGTTTAATAAAGTTAATATTGTGTGATTTTCTATAAGAAATATTTTATTTAGCCACTAACTAGTAATTTTCCCGAAAAAACATATGCTATGTAGCTGCTAGTATATAAAATATAAAGAATTACCGGGTTATTATCACATCATTCAAATTATCTTTTAAGTTAATTGAACAATGTTATAATTTAATAGTAATATTGTTTATTGACTTTAAGCCAATTTTCGGTTATAAACAAGTCTGGGGTAAATAATAAGAAATTACTTATAATAGAAGATTGCTGTTTTGCTAATATAAATAAGTATTATGATAAAATAAAAAGGATTTGATTTTTTTTTTTAAATTGTAGTAGTGCTTGGATATCATCTATATTTCTTACTATCCACATTGTTTCGTTGATTTATCTTCAAATTAACCTTCTAATATTTGTATCTGTAATTTCTTGTACTTTTTTTTAGCCGGTCAAACATATGAAACTTGCACTACATTTGATGAAAGGTATTGCCCCTTGCTTTTATTATTCTCATCTAAATACCATACAATTATCTCACCACCTAATCCCATATTGCAAGGAAAAATGGACGACAATCCTTAAGTTAGACATTTTTTCGTACTATGAAGAATCTTTATGAAATTTAAACTTACTGGACTTATCCCTAAACTCTAACGTAACAGCCTTGCGGGTTTCGCCGTTGTCAAAACTTTCGCTCGACGTTTCGTGTTCATTACTGACAGCTTCTTCAGGATAACTGAAGCTGATTCTCCATGGTCCGCGAATCTTCTTATATACGCCCTGGTGCATCCAACCGTGGTGTTTCCGCTCCATTGACCGTGACGGTTCGTAGTAGGCTCTTCCACGTGTTGCTAAGGTGGTACCCTTCTTCTCGTTAACGGTTTTATTCTTCTCTATTTCTATGGCTTCCCTGATGAGTCTTTTTCCGTAGTTCTTGGTGTAGTTATTACTTTTACATTCTTGAATCCTTTTTGTGTCCGGTGTCGTGCAATGTGTTCTGCCACCGCTGATTGTTCGGTCCTTCTTAAATCTTGCGTCCCTCTCGTGTTCTTTTATTCTTATGTCGATGGCTCTTCCTGTTGTCCGAGCGTAGCACTGTCCGCCATTGGCATGTTATCTTGTAGATACCTTCTGTGGCGCCCCTTGGGTATCTTATCTTTTGCGGTCGGTAGATACTTTTGATCGACGTCTGCAGTCCCGAAGCGTACTTGTACGTTACGTTTCTTTCAAAATTCGGCCTACTTTTCGGTGACTCCTGCTATGTAAGGTAAACACGCCATCCTCTTCGTGGTTCTGTAGTTGTCCTCCAGTGTCGTCTTCTTCTTAGTGGCTCTCCTTATGTCGATGTCAGTGTAACCATTCTTCTTTAGTGCTTTCTCCAAATGTATCTTTTCACTGGTAAGATGTTGTTCGTCACTGGATGGTTTCGGCTCTGGATAGCAATGTTTTATTAATGTCTTCTTCTGCATCGGATGATGGTGAGATCTTGCATGCAGATATCTATCGGTGTGCGTCTTCTTTCTAAATACTGCGTGCTGTAGGCATTCCCTCTTTTGTTTTCTTAACCATAACATCCAGAAAAGGGAGATTTCATTTTGTTCTTTCTCCATGGTAAACTTTATGGCTGGTGCTGTGCAGTTTATGTGTTCAAGAACTGTTGTAGTTTTTCTTCTCCGTGTTGCCATATTACAAAAAGTATCGTCGACATATCGCAGCCAACACTTGGTTTCATATCGCTGGAACTTAGGCTTCTTCTTCAAATGCTTCCATAAACAAAGTTGGCTTTACTGGTGATAAAGGGCTTCCCATTGCTGTTCCGTTCTTCTGCTCGTAGTATTTTCCTTCACACAAAAAGTATGTCGTGGATAAGCACAGTTTCACTAATTCAATGATGTCTTCTTGTAGTCCAAGTTCTGGAAGTAAGGCCAGTGCGTCCTCCGTGGGTGTATGTCGAATATGCATATGGAAAAGAAACTACAAACAGTTCTTGGAACACATAAACTCGCAGCACCAGCCATAAAGTTACCATGGAGAAAGAACAAAATGGAAATCTTCCTTTCCTGGATGTTATGGTTAAGATAAACAAAAGAGGGAATGCTACAGCACGCAGTATTTAGAAAGAAGACGCACACCGATAGATATCTGCATGCAAGATCTCACCATCATCGATGCAGAAGAAGACATTAATACAAACAATTGCTATCCAGAGCCGAAACCATCAGTGACGAACAACATCTTACCAGTGAAAAGATAACATTTGGAGAAAGCACTAAAGAAGAATGGTTACACTGACATCGACATAAGGAGGAGCCACTAAGAAGAAGACGACACTGGAGACAACTACAGACCACGAAGAGGATGGCGTGTTTACCTTACATAGCAGGAGTCACCGAAAAAAGTAGGCCGAATTTTGATGAAACGTAACGTACAATACGCTTTCGGACTGCAACGTCGATCCAGCAGCGTATCTCCGACCGCAAAGAATAAGATACCCAAGGGGCAGCGCAGAAGGTATCTACAAGATAAATGCCATTCGGACGTGCTACGTCGGACAAACAGGAAGAGCCATCGACATAAGAATAAAAGAACACGAGAGGGACGCAAGATTAAGAAGGACCGATCATCAGCGTGGCAGAACACATGCACGACACCGGACAACAAAATGGATTTCAAGACATGTAAAAGTAATAACTACCACCAAGAACTACGGAAAAAGACTCATCAGGGAAGCCATAGAAATAGAGAAGAATAAAACCGTTAACAGAGAAGAAGGGTACCACCTTAGCAACACGTGAAGAGCCTACTACGAACCGTCACGGTCAATGGAGCGGAACTTCACGGTTGGATGCCACCAGGGCGTATATAAGAAGAATGTCGGACCATGGGAATCAGTTCAGTTATCCTGAAGAAGCTGTCAGTATGAACAGCGAAACGTCGAGCGAAAGTTTTTGACACACGGCGAAACCCGCAAAAGCTGTTAGTATAGTTTCACCGGCCGTGAAAGCGTTACGCGGTGTTAGTCCCTAAAACTATTATAATATATTTTTTTCAGGATTTTGATGACACTGGAAAGTATAAAAATTCGAGAAGATATATTTTTTGGGAGTGATTTTTTTTACTAATCTCAAAGTTACACCTACCTAAAAATGAGTATCTTATTGTTCATTGGTTCTAGCTAACTCAACATGTTAAAGTTCACAAAGGGGTGAATATGGTGAACATGAGTAAAAAAACTAACAAACCAATTATGAACCTAGGGCATAGTCATCAATATTACCAAAAACTATATAAAACTTGTAAACTTTTTATACCTATCGTCATAAGTATTTCTTAACAAAATATACACTACAAATACATAAGAGCAATCATATTCGTAGCTCATCAATACCGGATGACGACTTACTCTGTATTATACTCGATGAAATATGAAAATTGAGACCGTCGAATATGCGTCGATATCCAGACTTTCGTGTGTTTGGCGCCAATTAGTTCCTTCAAAAATGTGAAGCTAAAAAAATCAAATATTTATAATGAGTTTATGGATAGACAACAGTACATTTAAATTTCATAAAATAATACAACAGTATGAATTTTTTTTTTTTTACGTTAAAGGATGGTTACCCCATTTCCCTTACAATAGGGGTTAGGGATGTGAGATTAATTGTATGGCTATTTTAGATGAAGAACAATAAAAGCAAGATAATAACCCTTCATGAGATGCGAGTGCAGTTTTCATATGCTTAAACGGCTAGACCCTTTGTATAATACGATATTTTAAAATATTAACTGCTCGAAAAAGTTATTCCCAAATATAACGAAACGATCGTAATAGAAATAGGAAAAAAATGCAATTGAAGACTTAATTATGTACTGAATCTACTCGACCTTAAACCTAAAGTACAAGAAATTACTATTCGTTGTGACATCCAAGTAACAAATGTAATGTATGTAAAATTGGGTTAATCAAAATATCTATTCATGTTAAATTTACAAAGAATCATCTAATAAAAAAACAGAAGTTGTGTAGGGCGTTAATAAACATTTTAGTAAAGTGAAATGTTTGTGTATGGTCAAATAATAACTTTTGCTGTGTTAATCAAAAACAATAAATATGTTGAGCTAAAACAGAATTGCTTACTGTTATAGTAAAGCTATACGGGCATTCTTCAATTCGCTTGGCAATTGGCAAGTTAGGTGTCCGGTTTTACAGTTTATCCACAATAATATAGTAAATATTGTAAAACGGATATATGGTGTATAATCATAAAGTAAATTTGTGCTTGGGTGTTAACTACACGAATGATAAGCACAAACCACCGAAAACGGATGTTTATCATAAAGAAAAAACAAAAGTAAGAATTTAAGCCAAAATTCTTAGTCGGGCCTATGCAAGGAAACGTCACTGTTAACACCGCTAACGTGGTATTATGTATAAATGCATTGCACTCATTTGTTATTATTCTTAATGGGTATGCCGTAACGTTTCATTTACGCTGCTTTTGAATAAATAAAGGTCGTTGTTAGACCGTTAGCAAAACAACTGAGGGCATTTTTAAATTTCTTCTTTTTTATAAAATAAACATTTCCTTTTTTGTAAGACCTTCTACGTAAGTTCTACAAAGTATTATTTTTAATATCCTGAGTAAGACGTTCGAGTTTTTACCGGATATGCGAATAAGTTACAAAAAACCGTAAATATTTTCTTTTGCCTTTGTCGAACTCGAGAGTTAGTTGTTAATAAACGTACCACATCACTCTGAGTTATTTCTTTGGATTTATTTTAATCAAATATGCAAAATGAATTGAATCGAATTACATAGAAAATAAATGTACGGTACAGAAATTTGCAAACACGCCTTATTTTCTATGATGTCGCGCGAAAATAATCACATTCCGTTGCTTTTGCCGAGCATCAGCTTCGATTTTCTTTTATGAAACATGTGCCTGAAAGGATGTTTTTTTCGACGGGAGAATTTATAAATAAAATTTTCGAAGTGGCTGCACTCAGCCGGCGATCCACACTGACATCGGTAGTGGCTATGTGGGGGCTATACTCGGGACAGCATTAGGATGGGCACAGGTGCGGCTCTAGCCCGGCTTTATAAAATATTTTTTTTCTCGTTAATGCTTACATATATACCTTGTCATAGAATTTTTGATTTAGTATGATTACAGCTGCCATAATTATTATATTTAACCTCTATGTCTGATACACCCTGTATGCCCAGTGACATTAGAGCTGTTACAACCAGAAGGAATAATTTGTTCAACTCGTTTTCTTGTTTGGCATCTGAATGACTATATTTAAAGCAAACTATGGTAAGAACGTGAGCTTTTTATCCTTACTAATTATTTACGAAAAAAAAAAATATCTTTTAGATCTTTTTTTCTGAAGAAACCTGTTCATAAACAATAAGTCGGAGCTGTAACCGTCAATCTGCTTTCATTATAACCTTGTAATTCTTGATTTAATTCGTTATAGAATTATTAACTTTCTGGTATTGCCTAGGCATTCTCTGATGCACTATGCATACACTGAAGAATCTTCAGGTTTTGTACTTGATGCTTATTAAAAATTCCAATTCCAATTTTTGCGAAACGATTTCTGTCAGGATTATCTATGCCCTCGCTACCACCTCGCTACCTGAATTCACTTTTTTCATCCTCTTTTTTTTTATGTTTGCAACCCTACAAGATCACTAGAAGTGTATAGACTTTAACATTTGGGAAGGATACATTTTACACTACTGGTTTACATTAGGTGCGGATACATTTTTTAACACACTATTTAGAGTGGACATCCCTATATAAATGCTAGTGTATGTCTAGTGTTAAATAATGTAAAAAGAATCTTACTGTGTAGAACATTAAATATTAATAATATCTCACAAATTGTTTGTTTCTCATCATTTCTTAAACCAAAGTTGACAAGCTTTTTTCTGTGATGGCTAATATATTTTTCTTTTCCTCAAATGTCTCCTAGAAATGAAGTAAGTTGCTGCTTTTCTTAGGACAAATTTTGTCGAAATTATAGTAATGTCTAGCCGTCAAATTTAGCAGGGTTTCAGAAACTTGCAAAAGTATTTATATACTCTGTAAATCAAAATCGAGGAGGGCTCCAAACGATTTGTTCCAATAATGCTTAGCAGGCACATGAACTTTTCGAAGTATTTCTGAACGAGCACAGAAAAACTCGTTGCGACATCTCAAAATGTTAGTTAAGTTACTATAGGCATGCATATTGCAATTTGTGTTATCATGCAGGGGTATGTGGAAGCATGGTAACGGTGTTACACACCCTAGCCAAATATATCCCTGTGATTTTCACCCATCCTTTGTATTTTTGATGTATAAGAGTTAAATATGGTGCTTAGTTTAAGATTTCTATAATTGAATGTATAAGAATGATTTAATTGTGTTCGTGAATGGATGAAATAAAATAAAGTAAAAAAAAAATAAAAATAATCTCCCACATCATTCCATGGAAAGCAGTTGCATTTTAGAAATAATACTGGGCTACCACAATTACAATTAGTCTCGTTGTTTTCAACGTCATCTAAACATACAGCATACATTAATATCTCACAGTTGTTTCACCAGCAGAGAATTCCTCTGTAACTCGCAAACAGTCACAGATGGGAAAAAGTTTTTATAAATTGTTGTAGGATTATAATTTTTCTATAACGCAAAACTATCGCGATTTCCACAGGGTGTTTTGTAACCTCGGTACAGCCTTCAACTTTCTTTTTTTTTAATACAATACCCCCAATATTATTGCATTTTTAAAAGCGCCAGTAAATTCTAAAAAAAATAAGATATACTTTAGCGCTAAACTCATCAATTTCCAATATCTTATTTTCTAAAATTATGTCGCGTCTCGCACCTGTTTCGAGAAAACGATTGTATGTTAAAATTACCACTTAGAATAAGTTGAATCAAATTTGAAAATATCTTAGTCCGGACCTACTTATACCTGCAGGTATAATATACCTATATATAGTCGTATTTTAATATACTGGGTGTTTGTTACTAAAGTGCAAATTACGTCAACTTTTAATGGGTATATCTTACTTTTTTTCTTAATAGAACAGCCTGTATATGTTTACATAATTGAATTCCTATTAACAAGCGCATTGATTTTTTAATGAGAATACTCTATGTTTATCTCTTCTACTTTTCGAGTTATTAGAATTTGCTTAATTTTTCATTGTTACTATCATATTTGTAATCTCAGTAGGCGACCATTCTTTAATGGTAATGACCCACTGAGAAAAGAGAGTGCATTAAATGAAAAGTTTTATAATTTTTGTTTTCATCATGTTCAACGAAAAGACACCTTCCCCCCCTTCTGAGGAAAAGTGTTTATTTTAATGAAAGTAGCGTTGCTGTTTGCCGGAAGACTATTTTCTTTTAAGTAATCTTTCAACGAAAGTAACGCATTCAATGGCATGCACCTTTTTTTGATTTATTTATAATGTTGTATAACTTCTGTTTAAGTAAGACAATACACATTACCATATTTATATTTTTATTATCATGTACACTCTCGCAGTAAAAATCGGACACCAGCAATCGAGAATTTTAAATTTTCTTGGGTGTGAAATGCAGCTTTATACAGTATAAATGTATAGAGAACAAAGGTTTATACACTGAATAACACTTGGAGTTACGGGCGGCGCGTTTCCTTTAGAAATACCGAATACGGCATATTCATGCCAAAAAAAAATACGTAACAACAAAAGGCATCTTGATAGGACGGCTTCATTTAGAAATATATATGTTGCACTTAACTTATTTGCATGTTATGTAGAGATAATTTATTTTTTTAAGAAAACATATGGTGATTGGATTTTAAAATTACATTACTTTGTTCGGCTGCTTGATATTCAGTGACTTAGTTCGATTTATGCGCGCAAGTATAACTTTAACCATAGACATCAATCAGTCTCCTTAGTTTCGGGAAGTGTGCATTTTCATCACGATTTTATTGTATTACCAGTCCATTGATGTATACATTATTGTTGGTTAATATTCTTTAAATATTGCATGACTATTTCAGTTTTTATGTTATTTAAAATTGCCAAAAATAATTAAGGAAATTATTTTTTTTATAACCTCTGCGTTTATTGTATACTTCAAGAAACAATTGCAGCTATGGTCTGTGTAATCAATGTCGTTCTATTTTCTTGAATATGGCCAACGCTTGGTCGTTTAGAACTGACTTATTTATCACGGTTATTAAAATTATTTACAATCTTGTATTTACATACATAACAAACATCGTAAGAAAGCATATGTTCTCGTTAATCCAGTTAGTGCTAAATATTTGTTTTTAGATTTGATTCATTTAATTTTAATATTTTCTCATTCTACTGCCTGGAGCTGTGCTACAGACCAAAAGTGTTTTATTAAAATAGAAAAACGATATTGGGTTACACAGGCGATGAACTAGATATATTTCTGTGAAATACAATAAACGGAGAGTTAATACAAAAAATAATTTCTTTGCGAACTTCATTGCTTAAATCTAAAAACTTTTTTTTGGTTTTTTTTAATAGATAGACGAAAACATTAAAGTAATAAATATTAAGAATACTAAACAATAATGGTGTAATCAATAAACTCTGTAAAAATCACATTCTCCCAAAAGTCAGGAGGTGAATTGTCTATTGTTAACGGTGAGTAACTAATATCAAAGTAGCACTAACAAGTAATGTAGATTTTAAATTCCATAACCAATGTTTTCTTAAAAACATTTCTCTCTGCATAACATCAAACAAGTTCTATATATACACTGTATTTCTTAATGAAGCCGTCTATTCAAGAGGCTTTTTTTGTTATGAATCTTTTTTTTGCATGACTATTTCCGTCTTCGGTATTTCTAAAGGAAACGCCGCCACCAAATCCGATTTGTTATTCTTATATATAAACTTTTTCTCTCCTACATTTATGTGATTTATGGCTTTGAATCAGTGAATATATCCTCTGAAAGCTGCATTTACACCCAAGAAATTTTAAAATTGACGATTGCTGGTGTCCCGATTTTTCCTGCGAGAAGTGTACGTATTTAACAACATATTTTAGTTTCTTTTAAGTATTATTGAATTATAAACAGTATTTTAAATAAAAAAAACCGGACGTTTTTTTATTTGCGTGGACACGCATATATACATTGATTTAAAACTTTTGCCTTTTTAACGGAAATGCAAGCACCTGTATTCAAGCTGAGTACTTTTTAGGCGGAAGTATTTTAGTTTTATTCATGTTCCACGTGCATAAGTGTCAGATACACAAACATCTATGGACAAAAGTGAACGTATTTTTTCGCGCGAAGTTAAAAGACAATTTCAGAGATAATTGAATCTTTTCAGTTAATGTTATTTCTTATAAGCCAATGAACTTTATACCAGTGCTTGAAGGTTTTAAAACTGTTATACACGGAAAAGACGATCTTGTCGTTTTTAACCATTTTTCATGCATCCGGTTATAGTTACTAAGCTATTACTTGATTTAGAATATTAAATAATATTTCTGTATTCAATCAAACAAAATAATTTGGTTAGAGATTTATTTAAGCTAGCGCAGTATTATTATTAACTTACTAAATATTACATGGAGATAAAATAAATATGGCATTTTACTTTCGTATAGCAGTTTTCTCCCCATATAGTACAGCAGGTGAGCAGATATACTTATGTGTAGTAGATAAATTATCGCATAGATGGCGCATCTCTTATTTCATTTCAATAACAGATAATATTTCGCACAAATAGGGTGAAAAACACGATTGAAACATACTAATCTGGTTTATTTACCAGAACAACATCTGGTAGGAGTCATTGAAAGGACGCTTTCTTTAACGGCACACTAGAGTGCTAGAATGGTCGCTGCGACCAACTTCCCAGTGCTCTCTAGGATTAGCAACATTCTAACGGCAATCCCTCCTTAGTGCATTGGTTTTTCGAGATAATTCATTTTCATTTCGATTAAAAATGATCACGGTATTTTGTTGTGTTTACGCTGAAGTCTAAAATGTTAAGTATAAGAAAAGGAAAAACCTCTTGTATCAAAATGCTTACGGTTTTCTGCCAATCTGCATAGTTTTCAAATTCAAAATAAAGAGAAGTTGAATCAACTATCAACATCGTTCACTTATAAGAATAAACTGTTTCAACGAAAATTCTTATTTCCGAAGAAATGCGTGAATTTAAAATTATATCCTTCTTCAGGAAACACCAAATCAATGTTTGGCCATATAGAAAAAACAAAAACTTTTTGCTTAATGAAATCTCCTTAAATGACAAGGATATTTCTCTCAGTGCAGTTGTTTTTCTTTTTGACGTTTAATAGTGTTTGGTGTAAATAATTAGTTGTAGAAAATAATGTTTTCGAAAGAGGAATTAGTTAGTGTGGTGTCGAGGTTGTTCGAGTTACTGATTAAAGATGTTACCCCAAAAAAAAAAACATGTACGGAGGTAATACAAGTTATTGGTAAGATACGGTATGTAAGAGAGAATGAGATGTTAGAGTAGCAATAAAAGTAATTTACTAACTCGAATACATACATAATATATAGGTAAGTGCTTACGGTCAAATAGTTCTATATCAGTCTACAGTTCCGAATCTTTAATAACTTTGTTAATCCTTCTATAACACTTTTATAATCAAACGAATAATAAGGAAACACACAGCATACAAGTACTATGATCTCACTAAACATTTACCACTCTTAGACTAGAACTAAGTCGTACGAGTTTACTCCTTATCAAATAAACCACTACGCAAAAAAATGCACCAAAACAAATCTTGCTATCCACCTGGTACATTCCTTATTTTTACTGTTTAGCAGTGAATACTATGAAATAATTATTTACATCAGAGTGGGTTAGGTGTTATTTCAGTCGAATTCCCCGTTTTGCAGACACTTATTATTTTTCGCTTTTCACATTAGTGAATCTGGTGGTTATAAGTTTCGCTCTTGTTTTGCAGAATGCTCTCCCATTCTACAACTCAGGCTCATGTCATGACCTTCCTCAACAGTTTGTCCATAATAGTTGCTTCGATTCAGAGCGAGAGACACGTCCGCAAAAGCTCTATTTTGGTTTCTTCGGTCGTTCCCGAATCACAGCCGTAGCGCCCTGCGTCCGAAAAACACCGCGAAAGCGACCGCACGACGACGACGCTGGCCTGCCGCCGCGCCCGCGGCCTACTCGACACCGAAGAAGAGACGGCGATGTCGAAAAGAGGACATATTTTACCGGACGGCGGGGCACCTTTTTGCCACCGTTGCGGTCGTCTTTGCCCGCTACGGAGAGATTTGGCTAGTCCGGACCATCTCTTCGAAAATCCCGCAAAAATTCCTCGCCATGTATTTATTACGGGCCGACGCGTCGCTTCTTTTTGCCGCCTTCCGGGTGGTTAATAAGACGGATGGCGCGATATTGCGAAAATCGATGGGGCGGTTTATTTTCGGGATGCTGCAGGATCATCGGGGGAATACGCTTCATTTGTTAGGTTGGCGGAACTGAGGTTGAAGTATGTAATTTGATCTAGCTTGCTTTGAAATGATATTTTTAAAAAATGCAAGAGTTTCTTCCCTCTTTATTACTAACATCTATAAACAGCCACATGTTTCGGTCGAAACTGGCCATCTTCAGGTTCTTATAACGTCAACGTAGAAAACAAATTAAAAAACTATTATTAATTAAAAAATCAAAAAACTGCAGAGGTAAAGGTCATTAAACGCTAACAATGCAGCACACAGCTCGGATAAAAAAAAAGGTTTTTTTAGTTTACCGCCTTAATCTTCAGTACGACTGGAGACGCTGTGGTAGGATGTTGCTGAAAGTCCTCTGCTCCAATAGTCAACGTCAACGAGTAATCTACATGAAAGTGGGACAAAGACTCTATATAATCAGTATACAGTGTTGATTACCATTGTAAGCAAAGAAAACGTTTAGGTAAAACACTGACATTTTTACATAAAAAGTTCGAAAGGTGAACCGTGTAATACAATATAGAAACAAAAATATCCAGGAAGTAAAAATGAGTCATTGTTAAATAATTACGTGTCGAGTAGTATTTAGCAAGTCAAGTTTCCAAATAAAATTCATATAGAAATATATAGTTTAATTTAAATTTCAAAGTACACGCGTTTTTAAAGACGGTATTGTGAGATTCTTGCTTAAAGAACAAATAGCTCATGTATGCAACATTTGAAGGTGAAAATACATTATAAACAGCTTACTGCGGTTCGCCGTGTGTCAAGCTTTCGCTCACGTTTCGGTTCCACTGAAGTTCTTCAGGATAATGAACTGTTCTCCATGGTCCGACATTTCTTATATACCGCCCTGTGTCCAACCGTGTAGTGTCCGCTCAATGACCGTGACGGTCTAGTAGGCTGCCACGTGTGCTAAAGGACCTTCTCTCTGTTACGGGTTTAGTGGTCCTCTATGTCTATGGTTCCCTGAGCAGTCTTTTCGTATTCTTGGTGGTAGTTATTACTTTACTTCTTGAAACCATTTGTTCCGTGTCGTCATGTTCTGCCCCGCTGATTGCTCGGCCTCTTAATCTTGCGTCCTCTCGGGTTCTTTTTCTTATGCGTGCCTCTGCCTATTTGTCCACTAGCACTGTCCGCATGGAATTGATATTGTAGATAACCTCTGTGCGCCCCTGGGTATCTATCCTTTCCAGTCGGGATACTGCTGGAGCGACTAGCTACCTTCCGGATTATTGAGATTGCGTTTTAAAACATTTGACTCCAAAGGCTATAATTTGGCATTAAAAAAACTTAGTAATATGTATACAGAATAAAAGTTCCAATAAGGGACAATTGCGTTAACAACCATGGCATAATTTCCAGAAAATATCAATTGAGATATTTAATCAGTACCGACCATCAAAAGAGGAATGTAAAGCGGAATCTGCTGTAAAAATATTCAAAGATATGAAAAGCAGATACGCAAGAAAATTAACATTACATGTTACTACTATTGGCGGAAACTCCCAATAAATAATTGTTTTCACGCCATAAACCCAAAGTGCATGAATATACTTCGCAAAAGATTCATAATAAACAGACCAAAATTTACTATTACACGACACTAAGGTACCAACATGGAAATAGACAGGTTTTTAGTACAATTAGACCAGTACATATAAGAGATTACAAATAATAAAAAAAAACGAGTCTAGACAATATTGAGATCGACAAAATGGAATACCTACCGGAGAGACAATCACATAAAAACGAGAGAAAAAAATGAATACTGAAGACTCTGAAGGGCCAATAGAAAATGAAAAAAAATTAGAGAAACTGTAGAAGTAAATATAAGCAAAGAAATTGAGAAAGAAAGCCACAACTCTAACAAATCTAAAAAGTAATCATTACACAAGCCAAACGATGATATAGGAACAGGAATTTCGACGTAATTTGTAAAGGTAAATTGTTTTGTATTTTATTGTAAGAGAGGGGTTGTTATAGCATATGTAAATACAATATTGTATATGTACATAGCACAACTCAGAGCAATCAAGCAAGTTCCCGTCCTAAACAGTGACGGATGTATGGTGGGTTGTTGACATACTAATGCTTGTTGTATAAGTATTTACACTTGAGTAAAGAGTTTTCAAAACAAATAATTCGTTATTATCGAACCCAAACAAGACAACATTTTATTTTGTTTTACGTTGACCAATAAGAGCCTTACCAAGTGCAAATGAAGTTGCTGAATAATTGAAATTGTTTACCATCTCTTTAGGGACACGTAAACGTATATATTGCGAACGACAGAGTAGCCATATTTGAATATATAAGATTGCGGCTAACAAACGAATTTGCCAGAAAGAGATGAAATTGAAATAATACTGCTGTGAACTGATTTCCAAGCATACAATTTAAAGAAATTAACAAACAAATTAATTTAGCTAGCTCAGCAAAAAAGAATATTAAAAGGCGCCAGAGATTCTAAATCTCCAGAGAAACTTTTTTAAAAGTATAGTGGGCTTTGCAAAATGACTTTCCTTTAAAACCCCAAAAAATGGAAACGGCTGATCAGAAAAAAGAACTATTTAAGATGATATTACAAATCATTGACTTATATTTGAAAAAAAAAAAACAGTTAATTAACAACAAAGGAAAAAACCTAAATCAGAAGTATTGGATTAAATAACCCCTTCGTGATTAACATGTAAAAAGGACAATGCAAATCCATTAGCACAAAATGGGAATTCGTCTAGAAAAGAATTATATACCAAAAAAATCACGTGTTAAAAATTAAAAGCAACAAAATTTAATTCAATCACGTGAGAAAACAAGCAAAAAAAAAAAATGAAATTAAAACAAGCTCACAGCTCATCACCTGACCCCGAGGTGATAAAATAAAATTAATTTGAATAAACTACAAAAAAAAACGGAAAATTTAAAACTCTAACGCGATACTTTAAACGAATTTATTAAAAGCCTAACATGTATTGTGCACAATAATCTACACAATGTAATAAACGAATTACTAGATGGACATTTAACATACAACCAACGAACTACATCTTAACTTAAACGAATCACCAAAAACGGTAACCAAAGGATAAACAAAAACTATACACGCGCTCGTCTATCGGTAACTCATGGCCTCTAACGGAACATCCAATATATATGAAATTTACATCTGTGAACGATGACGCGCAACGCCGCAAAGAAAACTAATGTACAATATTGGAGTACGTAAATGACAAATAAATGAATTAACAACACAACTGAACAAATAAAATGATGCTAACATTAATCAAATCTTAGCAAATACCAAAATAAGAATTGTGAAAACAATATTATTTGACAAGGCTGATTTGGAATAAATAAAAAACACTAATTTCCGAAACCCGGGTGCCAAACCACAGCAATANGGATTATATGAAAGTAAAAGTTGGATATATGCGCATAATATATGCATCGATTTTTGAGAAAATATGCATGAACCGGGCAATACATGCAAAAAATTGCGATAATATGCAAATTTTTACATATAAATAAATAAGAGCAGAAATTTAAACATTAACTTTTTGCCAAAATTTTTTGACAACTAATTTCTAAAACAATTTATATTAAATGTTTTTCAAAATATTGTGTAAAAGAAAGTTTTGTATTCTATCAGAATACATATGTTTCGAATACAAAACTCTTCATCAACATCAGATGTAATTGGTGCATTTTTTAACTTTGCAATACATTCTAAAACTAAAATTAAAGTCGAAATCGTTTACTGTTTTCACTTCCAAAATTTTATTAACTTTCTTCAATTTCAAATACCCCGCATTTTTATTTATCACTTTTCTAAATTTATCGTATATAGAATTACCTATTGTACCCTTAACCTTCTTACATAGCATATCAAATTCGTCTACTGTTTCGACTGATTCCGAGAGCGACATCCCTTGCGTTTCTAGTTTACGAATGGAACTTGAAGCAATGCTATAATTTGACTTAATATGCAAAAGGTTTTGTAGTAATTCTGTTGATGTTACTATTTTACAGTTTTCTAGAGCAATGCAGTCAGCAGTGATTTCAAGAATTACATTTTTTATTCCTTCAAAATTATCGGCGAAAAAAATTGCAGCCTCTAATTATGTACCCTATCTCGTAATAATCGGTTCACGAGGCAACTTAACACCGGGATGTCGCTCCTTATAAAACTGGATTCGTAAAGGTGCTTTTAAAAATATTTTTTGAAATTGGAATTGATTTCTAATGTCTTCGGTTACACGATTGAACCCATGAGCTAAACAAGTAGTATGAATAATGTTACTATAAAAATTTTTGTTTGCGCGGCTTTTATCATGTATGGTGCAGTGTCGGACAACATTAGTAAATTTTTTTCACAAGGTATACCTCCAGGTAAAAAGAAATTTGATAAACCTTCTTGAAAGAATTGGGCAATTGTCAATTATTTGTTTTTTGAAGTTCTTTACCAATAATTAAATATTATTTACCTACAATATCTTCATGAAGAATTCCTATTAACAAATGGGCAATATAACGGCCACACTTATCCGTACTTTCATCTACCATGATATAAATAAAATTATTCCCTGCCACAATATGTGGCATAATTTTTTCGTAGGGTACTTTCGTCAGGTATACTATGTTTACAATATTTTTGCAGAAATGATTTCAAATTAACATTGTTTAATCTTGCTAATGATATGTTAGACGAAATTAATGCGTTACACAGATCCGTATTATATTCTTCTTGTTCTGAGTTTCGTGAAGTTGATGCTACACATTGACGTATAGATTGCTGCACAAATGCGGATCGCTTTAGTTTTTCACATTTTCCAATATGTGATGGAGTTTTAGCGTGTTTAGAAGACACTTACAACAACAATTGTCATTTTATATCGAAAGTTAAAGAATTTAAAAACAATTGTAAAGCTTTTAGTAAAATTAAACTTACCAGTTTACTACAGGCTCGACAAAATATTTTGTCGCCATCCTTTACCAGTTCAGGATATGGCTGAATCCATAAAGAAATTTTGTTCGTTATACTCATTGTATGTACGCACAGTATTTAAAAACGTAACACAATCACATGCTGTTTCGTTCAAAGATATTCAATGAATGAATATTTTATTTGGGAATTAATAATAATAAAACGTATTTACCACATCCCTTCTGCTAGGAGAAATTAAACATGTGCAGTTCTTGGAAAAAAGTATTAGAGAAACCAATGTAAAAGATTTATCGTTCTGAGAATTGTCGGTTGTCGATTCTACATAGGAATTACTAGGATTTTTACTAATAGAAAGGATAAGAAAAAGCTTAAATATGCATATATGCACTTTTTGTAAAAATATACCTAGAAATGCCTAAATATACAATATACGCAATCACTAATTAGCGCTAATTAACTTCAGTTAGTGTAATACGTCTACATATAATTAAAGATATGCAAAAAATAAAATATATGCACTTTGCATATAATCCGGTCTCTATATATTAGCAATAAAAATGATTTACTAACTCGAATACATACATAATATATAGGTAAGTGCTTAAGGTCAAATAGTTCTATATCAGTTCTACAAGTTCTCAATCTTTTAATAACTATGTTACATCCATGTCTATAACTACTTTTATAATCAATACGAATAATAAGGAAACACATAGCATACAAGTATTATGATCTCACTAAACACTAACTACTCTTAGACTAGAACTAAGTCGTACGCGTTTACTCCTTATCAAGTAAACAACTACGCAAAAAAAATGCACCAAAAGAAATCTTGCTATCCACTTGGTACATTCCTTATTTTTACTGTTTAGGATTGAATACTATGAAACAATTATTTACATCAGAGTGGGTTGTTTGTCATTTCAGTTGTATTCCCCGTTTTGCAGACACTTATTTATTTTTCGGTTTTACACATTTAGTGAATCTGGGTGTGTCAAAAAAGTTCTTTGCTCTGGTTTTGCAGATATGCTCTCCCCCATTCATACAACTCAGCTCATGTCATGACCTTCCTCAACAGTTTGTCCATAAATAGTTGCTTCCGATTTCCACAGCGAGAGACACGTCCGCAAAAACGCTCTATTTTGGTTTCTTCTGGTCGTTCCCGAATCCACAGCCGTAGCCGCCCTGCGTCCGGAAAAACACCGCCGAAAAAGCGATCGCCACGACGACGCTGGCGCTGCTGCCGCCGCCGCGGCCTACTGCGACACCGAAGAAGAGACGGCGATGTTCGTAAAAAGAGGACATATTTTACCGACGGAGGGGCACCTTTTTGCCACCGACTCGGTCGTCTTTGCCCGCTACGGAGGAGATCTTGGCCTAGGTCCGGGACCATCTTCTTCGAAAATCCCGCAAAAACTCATCCGCCATGTATTTATTACGGCGGCCGACGCGTCGCTTCTTTTTGCCGCCTTCCGGGTGGTTAATAAAACGGATGGGCGTCGATATTTGGCGAAAATCGATGGGGTGCGGTTGTTATTTCCGGGATGCTTGCAGGATTAATCGGGGAAAATACGCTTTTTCATTTGTTAGGTTGGCGAACTGAGGGTTTGAAGTATGTAAATTTTGATCTAGCTTGCTTTGAAATGATATTTTTAAAAAAATGCAAAGACTATTCATTCCACTCTTTATTACTAACATCTATAAACAGCCACATGTTTCGGCCGGAACTGGCTATCTTCAGGCTCTTATAACGTCAACGTAAAAAACAAATTAAAAAGCTGTTATTAATTAAAAAATAAGAACATAAATATGCTACAAGGTAGCACGCAGCCCGGATAAAAAAAAATAAATAGCAATTTCTGGCTGCAAGAGTGTAGAGGACGCTCTGGCATTAAAAAAATTACAAATAGGTAGCTTACCCCTTTAATCTTTAGTACGACTGGAGACGCTGTGGTAGGATGTTGCTGAAAGCCCTCTGCTCTTTTATGTGAAATTGTGTGACAGCCACTCATATGTAATCATTATTAAGGTTGCTGATTAACTTTGTAAGCTAAAGAACACGTTTAGGTTAAAACACATGAGATTTTTATTTATAAAACGTTCGAAATGTGAAACCGTGTAATACAACATAAATAAAAATACAGGGTGTATCAAATAAAAAAGTAAATTTTGCTTGGGTGTTAACTACACGACATATAAAGCACAAATCCACCGAAATCGGATTTCATCATTAAAGAATAAAAAATGTAAAATTTAGAGCCAAAAATTCTTTAGTCCGGGCCTGATGCAAGGAAACGTCATGTTAAGCACCCGCTAAACGTGGTATTATGTATAAATACATTGCACTCATTTAGTATTAGTCTTAATGGTATGCCGTAAATTCATTTAACGTCATTGCTTGTAAAAATAGCAAAACTGAGGCATTTTAAATTTCTTCTTTTTATAAAATAAACATTCCCTTTTTTGTTAAGAGCATTCTAGTATTTTTAATATCCTGATAAGACGTTCGAGTTTCACCGGATATGCGATTTCAGTAGTTACAAAAAAAGTAAATATTTTTCTTTCGCTTTGTCGAATCGAGAGTTGTTAATAAACGGTCCCACATGATTCTGAGTTATTTCTTTTGGATTTATTTAATCAAATAACGCAAAATGAATTGAATCGAATTACACAGAAATAAATGTAGATACAGAAAATTTGCAAACACGCCTTTGTACTATGATATCGCGCGAAAATGAATCTATACATTCCCGCGTTTTTGCCGATGCATCAAACTTCGATTTTCTTTACACGATATCATGATGATCTTGAAAAGGATCGTTTTTTCGAGACGGGAAGAATTTAAATAAAATGTTCGAAGTGGCTTGCACTCCAAGCGGCGATCCACACAAAACTAACAGCGGTAATCAGTGTTGCCAATTGACAAAAGACATATTTCACTATATCGGGATTATAATTTCACCAGAAAATCACTAGAATTGGGAAAGGAATTTATAAGTTATTTGTTTAAGAGAAGCAAAAAAAAACTATAAAAAAGAGTTCTATGTTTCTTTTATACAATAAAATAACTAACATATACCTAGTAACAATGAAAAATAAGATAATATATTTTTATTTTAAACATTACATTTTAAACAAACATTTAAAATATATGGGAATGACATAAGATATGCATATTAATTTAGTTTTGGTAAGATTCATTTGACTGAAAAGTCTTTCTACCTCAGCGTTTGAATAAGGTAGTACCTTCTAAAAGCCTATTTACAGCTCTAGCCAAGTCCTTGAAAACTAGTTTACCATTAGAATTCTTGGAGCTCGCCATTTCTGCCTAAAATGCTATAGTTTTCGTTTGCTCCCATTTAAATACATGAATATTTCTCCATTGTTTTTCTATAATAGAAAATTCATTAGGAGTTTAAGCAAACCATACCAAATATATAACTGTGATATCTGATTTTATCGCTCTCAATGTGTTTTCAGTTGGAAGTACTGATATTTTTCTCAATATTTCGATATTATCTAGTATACGAAATTTACAATAATTTATATTATTTTCTACTTTTACTTACTTATTTACATATATATGTATGTAATTTAATCTTCGTATTTCAATGAATTTACTAAATTTATTACTAAAATTAAAGAAAATTCACTAAACTTTTCAGTAGCCACTAGAATATGATTTGTGTACACCAGACGTGCTTTCAATACACCAGATTTAGTGAAAAATTTACCAAGTTGGCAACACTGGCGGTAATGGCTGAATGATAGTGGTATGTGGGGGTATACTCGGGACAGCATTTAGGTTAGGCACAGGTGCGGCTCTAGCCCACGACATTTATAAAATATTTTTTTTCTCGTTAATGCTTACAGGTAGACCCTCTGTGCATTAAGACTTTATGATTGTATATGGTTACACCTGCTACATATTAATATATTTACCTCTATATCTGATACACCCTGTATAAATATCCCAGGTAAGTAAAATGAGTTCGCTTGTTAAATAATAATTCCTTTCTAGTTAGTAGTTAGTAATTCCAAGTTCAGGAGTATAAATTCATCATGGAAATATTTTCTCGCGTTTTTAAGACGTTTATCTGTGTGATTCTGTGCTTAGATGACAGGTAGCTCAGTGTATGCAACATTTGAAGATAAAAATTACATTATTCTGATTATATTGGGATTGTGTTTTTAAAAGATTCGACTCCAAATTCTATTATTTTGGCATTAAAAGAATAGTTTAGTAGATATGATATACCAATAGTACTAAGTTCAGATAATGGAACACATTTCGTTGACAAACCTATGGCATAATTTTCCGAGAAATATCAATTTAAACATGTTACATCAGTACCGTACCATCAAAGAGGAAACTGTAAAGCGGAATCTGTTGTAAAAATAATTAAAAAGATGATAAAAAAAATGCAGTAATAGGCAAGAAGATTTATATTACATGTTACTACATTGGCGGAATACAGCCAATAAAATAGATTACAGCCCAGCATTGAGATTGTTTTTACGTCATACAAGAAATAGTTTATCAGCATTGCATAGCCATTACAAACCTAAAGTGTTGAATAATACATCACAAAAGATTCATAATAATAAACAAGACTCAAAATTTTACTATGACAGAAATACTAAAGTGTTACCAACTTTGGAAATAGGACAAGGTGTTTTAGGTACAATTGAGACCAGATACATATAAGAGATGGTACAATAATACAAAACAACCGAGTCCTAGACAATATGAGATAGACACAAATGGAATCACCTACCAGAGAGGCAGATAACATATAAAAGTACGAGAAGAAAAGAATGATATACTGAAGACAGCTGAAAGACCAATAGCAAATGAAAATAAAGTTTTAGAGAAAGCTGTAGAAGTAAATAATAAAGCAAAGAAATTGACAAAGAAAGCACCAACTCTACAAATCCTAAAAAAGTAATCATTACACCAAGGCCTAAACGATTGATATAGGAACCAAGGAAATTCGACGATTATGTTTGTAATTAAGTTTTGTACTTTTTATTTGTAAAGAGGGAGCATTGTTATAGCAGTATGTAATACAATAGTTGTGATATGTAACAACAGCAGCAAACTTCAAGAAAACAAGTTTCGCGCCTAAACAGTTAGCTGATGTATGGCTGGTGGTGTTGACATACTAACGCTTTTTCTATAAGTATTTATGTTTGAGTAAAGAGTTTTCAAAACAAATAATTCCATTCTATCGAACCCAAACAAGACAACAACATTTAATTTGTTTTTTTTGTTACGTTGACGTTATGAGAGCCTTACCAAGTACAAATGACGAAAAGTTGCATGAAATGTTTACCATCTCTTTAGGGAACACGTTAACAGTATTTATTGCGAATTCCAGATAAGCCATATTTTGATATATAAGATTCCGGTCTAACAAAATTTAATTTGTAGAAATGAGATGAAATTGAAATACATACTACTGTGTACAGATGGTAACAAATGAACTTGCAAAATGAAATTAACAAGGAAAAAGAAAATTAAATTAGCTGGCTCAACGGATAAAATCTTAAAGGTCGCAAAAGAACAATCAAAATTTACTCAAAAAGGGTTAATTACAATTTGTGCAGAAAAAAAAACCGTGAACTGAGGGTTCTGGCCCTCAGTTAAAAACTGCACTTGATACTAAATTACAATAGGACAATGCTATTTCCTATACAAAGCAAAAGATTTGGTTTGTTCAGGAAGATATTCCTAATTCTACCAATACAATCCACGTGGTTTCAACAAAATAAAATAAATTCGTGGACAAGCACACGAAATTATACAAAAATGAAAACTAAATGCAAGAGCAATGCTTCTATTCACCCAACCGAGGTGATTGATAATTAAAAACGAAACAGCAAAATAGAAGAACGGAAAAATTAAACTGAAAACATATCTTTATCCTGCACAGAAATAATAAATGATCTTATATCTATAACATGCACACCTCAATATAATAACAATTATTACTAAATGAATTCCTTGATTGGCTAAATAAAAATATTAAGGCTATATAAAAGACAATTTATGCGAATAAAATTACGATATCAAAATGAAATACAAAATGGCAAACAATGATACCCAAAAATACGTGTACTCACGGTAACAGTCGACCAAGGAACTGTCTGACAAAATTCTACAGTCGTTTTTCTAACAAAAACAACGCAGACGTACAAACAACACGCCAACATTCAAAAGACAAATAATTCAATGGAATTAATTTTAAAACTGAACCTTTAATTAAATAAATCAAACAATAACCTCATTTACTTAATTATTACATAAAATAAAATTAAATTTGCGAAAACCCTCTCGGAACATTGACAAATGGCAGACCGGAGTAAACAAGACAAAATCTATGCAACTAAAAATACACTCGCAAAGAACGGGGTTTCTACCACAGCAATACGTTATTACAATCTGTAATATACAGGGTGAGTTTTTTATCTAGGACCGTAATGGAGGCTATAACATTACAAGAGATAATTGAAATGATTTACATCTATGGAGAAAGTTAGTTTATGTTAAAATAAAAAAAAAACAAAATCATGTTTGCTTGCTTCTCTTTTTTGTGTATTTTTTCTAGACGTTCACAGTCATGTTTTTTTTTTGCGATTACAGCGCAATCTGTTACGAATCGAAAAAAAGTTTCAAACAAAAACTACATACTTGATGGCGTAGATTCCGAATCTACAGTACAAAATGGGGGTTCCCATTTAAGATTTTAAAATGGTCCCCCCTCCCACTATGGGGGGCGTGAGGTGGGGGATCGAGTTCGGCACCATTCAGTGAGCCCCCTATATTATAACAAATCTTATTAAGATCTTTCTTTGATTTGATGCAGTGTTTTAGAGATATTCCGTTGTCTCAAGATAAAAAAAACTCACCCAGTATATGTAGGGGAGACCGGGGCAGGTTGTAACATGGGGTAAGTTTTAACACTGCGTAAAGTATACATTCGCAAACGCTATGCATTAAATGTGTATGCAAGTTGGCTCGAAGAGACAGTTGCTCCGTAACTTTCCAAAGGATAGCACACATCGCTTTTTTGTAAAGTGAAAAAATATAATAATCGGTTGCGAAAGTAAATTTTTAAGGTAAGTTTTGAAGAATATTATTTGTTTACTATTGTCATAAATATTCAAATCTATCTCTGAATGCTAAATAGTACATAGTTTAGACTATCATTTGTCTACTTAGTTGTTCTATTTTGGGGTTTGATTTGGACAAAAAATCAAAAATGATTACAATTTGCACGCTGGGGCAAGTTGTAACAATTTGTCTGGGGTATATTGTAACAAGTTACAATTTACCCCTTTATGTAGAATAACACATTCACCATTGTTTATCCTTGATATCGGTCTGTCTATGGACCTCTAAAAAAATACGTCACTTCTGAATAGGATAGCTGGATGCGGAATAATCCAGGTAATCAATGACAATTTATGATATACCAGGAATTGCTGGAAAAGCTTTACCACTAGCCCTGTCAGTTAAAAACATTATAAAAGCTTTTGAATGTACTGGCATAGAGCTATTTAACAGAAATGTATTTAGTGGAGATGATTTTTTACCTGCCAGTGTCACAGATAGACCAGTACCAACAGAACCAGAATCTAATCTATCGTCAACTTCGTCCAAATCTAAGCAGTCCTCTAATTTTTCTGAAGAATTTTCAGTTGCTTCTTCTCCATCTTTAACTACGTATTCAAGCAATCTTATTTTAATGCAACCTTCAACGTCAAAAGAAATACCGTTTCCTTCTTCAACTATAAAACCATTTCCAATGGCTGCGTTGAAAAAACCCACAACTAAGAGTCGTAAGAAGAGAAAGTCTACCGTATTAACTGATTCTCCAGAACTCGCAACTCTGAAACTGGAAGCAAAGAAAGGAAAAATGTCAAAAGCAGCAACTCAGAAATTAAAAGCGGCAAAATAAAATCTCGTGCAGTATTGTTCCGACGACGAAAACACTATTTGTATTGTATTTTGTGAAAACCCATAACAATAGTAAACCGGTAGGGGAATGGATCCAGTGCTGTCAATGTAAGCAGTGGGCCCATGGCCAATGTACACCGGGTGGTGTAGCGTATATTTGTCACCACTGTGATTCAGATAATGACTAATTTAATTTTTTAAGTAAAATGTTTGCTGTAATATTTACATCAACAGAAATTTTGTGTTTAGAATAAAAGTTTATTTTTTATTTTTATTTTTGAGTGCTTCTTTCTTTAATTGTAGATAAAATACAATAATCTGGTAACAGAAAAACATATGTTATGTTCTTTATTCACAATGTTACAACTTCCCTAGCGGTGGCACAACTTGCCCCAGAAACGGGGTAAATAGTAACAAATGCAAGGTGATATAATTCTTAGTTCTTAGAAGAGAGGTATCAAAGATTTCAAAAACTGCGTTCTCCACAACCACGCTAAATATACATTTAATTAGATGTTAAATTTACAAACTTCTACTACTGAACATTATCTCAAAAAATATTAAAATCTGAATATTGTTACAACTTGCCCCGGTCTCCCCTAATTTATAATTCGGCCCTGAAGATGTCCCTTAGTGGATGAAACCGGTAGTCGTCAATAAAGAATTTGTGAGAAATTGGACCATTTATTTTCTTTACTTACTAAAGTAAAATGGATATTTTTTTAGCTAGATACCTTAATTCGTGCAAAAAATAACGACGAATCTTTAAAATATTAAACATTTATCAAATCGATAAAGAAATTAACTCACAAACAACAAAGATTCCATTCTCATTCCTAATCATCATAAATTTACCGGCATTTTTTTTATTTATTCACGATCAGATACAGGAGAGAAAACATACAAAGGCAGGTGTCATTCAGGAAATTGCATCGGTAATTTCCTTAAATCTTTAAACGCTTCCATTACCTTTACATAACATCATTATAACTTCCCGACGCTAATGATTCTCATCGTACACACAGCTCAATCCATACATCCACCTATAAACTACCCATCTAGCCATCTAGATTTTATCAAAACGCAATACATAGCCGATATACGTGACTCAATTGTTCTTCAGCACGGCACAGTTTTGCATATTCCTTTTCCCCTCGACCAGTAGTAACTAAGGGTTTTTGCTTCGTTTCTGTCCATGCAGCTTAATTTATTGCGTCAGAGTGGAACTTATGTACGTATTGTACTATAGAAGCATATTTATCAACTGAAATACGCGAATAGGTAACTCATAACTCTTCAATTCAAAGCCGGAGCAAAGAGATATCTATAATAGATGCTTTAATGCAAGAGAGACGAGCTGATAAACGCAAAAAAGGTTTTCTTTACATACACACGATGCATGTACGGACATGAACACGTTATATACAGCTATGGGATAATTTATTCGTGGTCTCTGTCTCTGAGAGCGAAGAAGTTATCGCGCATTCTATATGGCGGCGAGTTTTTCCCTGTTAATTGCGTTTCATTAATTAAGGCAGCTATGCCCTAATGAAATTGCAAAAATTGTTGTTTTTTTTTTTCGCTTTTTCTTATCGACAGTTTTGTTTGGGAATGGAACACAAGTGCTGGAGATGACGACGAATTGAATTACGAACCGAAATGGTCCTAAGGTATTCATATATTAAATAAGCATCTCCTGCGGGTGTTTTGATCTTCCCCTTTTTGTTGCCGTTCTTCATTGTTAAACAATAAGAGAAAAGTAGCCGTTTTATTTTATACTTGGTTTGATTACATAAATATTGTTAAAAGATTTTATGATCATTACTAAGTTAATAGACAAGGCGAGTTAATAATTTATTCGTAAAGCAGTTATATGTATGTAGACAGCTAGTTAACATGATTTAGCATATTTGTCGTGAGTTTATTTGCAAAAGAAGATAATTAGTGTCTTGGCGTTGCTACATTTACTTACCTCGGATGGCTGAGAGTTGGATATAAGTAACTAGACTAAGATATTTCATGCAGTAAATCGATATAAAAAAAACTTAAAATTGTAGGAAGCGTGAGAAGAATAATGAAGCATATCAAACCACTGTCACCTATAACTGTATCAGGAGCATTTACAATTTTCATTTGGCAAATTATATGTTGATCTCTATAACGCACTATTAAGCACCAATTAATTGGCCTTTTCTTTACACAATAAAAAGTGTGAATGATACATATAATACTTTTTAAAGAAAAAAATACAATCTCTTCGATACTTTTATACGACTTAACACAAGTTATTGTTCACCTTTCCTCGTTTGGTTTACTGAAGACCATATACCGCCAAACAGAGTTAAGTGAATCAAAAATATACGTTTTTCGTCCATACCCAAGTAGCACATGTAGTTGTGATTACCACTGCTATAGACCCAACTACTTCATTAAAGTCAATGTTAGTTACGTAATTTTCACTACAATTACCAACTTTGAAGGGATAGGGATCTACTTAGACGACATATGGTCGGATGATATACGCAGTGACATTCTGAAAGAAGCTAAGTGTTTCCTTGCTACTCCCATGACACAGTTAATCAATTGTTCTTTTGCTACTGGATTTTTCATCGTGCTTTAAAATTCAAACAATTATACCACTTCATAAAAAAGATGACTGTAGTATCTGGCTAAATACAGACCATATTCTTTAACTTCCTCCATGGAAAATTTTAGAGTATGCAAGCTAATACGACTGCTTTCTTTTTAGAAAAACACCAGATTATCTCCGGAATGTCAACACGGTTTCAAATCCGGAAAATCAACTATTACAGCCATTTCAGATATTTATAATACTTTTACTGCTGATGTAGAGAACAAGCAGATACCACTTGGCATATTCTGTGATCTAAGCAAGACTTTTGACTGTGTTAATCATAATTTGCTAATGTACAAACTAGAATTGATAGGGATTAGAGGTATTACGCTTGATTGGTTTCGCTCCTATTTTATCAGCAGGTTTTCAATTTGTAGAAATAACGACAACGGAAGATAGAAGAAAACAAATATTCCATTCACATTTACTACCGGTGACGATAGGTTTACCTCAGGGCGCTGTACTCTCACCGGTTTTATTCTCATTGTTCATTAATAACATTATTTCTTTCTTGCGAGATTATAAATTAATAATATATGCCGATGATATCACTATTCTAATAAATGACCAGATCAATTCCATCCATGATAAAGCCAACTCCATGCTGCCCCTATTAAACAAGTTGTTTGTTCCAAATAAACTATTTCTAAATATATCTAAGACAAAATATATTACCTATAGCGCAAACCCAGCGAATGCCTCACCTCAATTCGATCTTCACATCGGAAACACCGCAATTGGAAACGTACCATCCATTAAAGCATTGGGTATAACGTTGTCATTCAACTTAAAATGGTATAACCATATAGAGCAAATCAATTCTTCTATATCAAGATCGATTTTATCGAACTTAGACATCTAAAAAGCGTCGTAAGTTTGGAAGTACTAAGAACTGATCTATACCACTGAGATCGAGTCACGCTTGCGATATGGTATAATTGTATGGGGTTCTAGTACGGATGTTGCTAGGATCTTGTTAAACCAAAAACGAGCCCTTCGTGTAATGACCAGTGACCAAATATTTCGAAAACTTAGAGTGCTAACAGTGGTATCACTTTATATACTGGAAGTATCCCTATATGTTCATAAGAACAAACATGATCTTTTTCAGACCAATGATCCATCCCACAATTATAATATAAGGAACACAGAGATACACCTACCAAATCACAGACTAACATTAACCTCTAAAAGTCTAGTCTGTATGGGTATTAAAATATATAATAATCTCTCTTTTGAATTAAAGTCTTTGCCTCTCCATACTTTAAAAATTATGTTAAAGCGTAAGTTACTAAACACACCTTGTTATAGTTTACATATATGAGTTCTTTAATAAAATTGTAATTTAAGTTAGTAATTGTAATTAGTAACTATGGTGGCGAACTTTGTCACTTAGTCATTTTATTTTCTCTTTATTGTTTTTCTTTTTATTTTGACATTTTCTATTATGTACTGCGTACTTCTTTGAAATAAAGTACTTACTTACTTATATCTGAAGTCTGAAGTTGCAGGTGGCCGCTAAATAAGTTACTTTAAGGTTTATTACTTTATGGTGTTAATAAAATAGTAATTGTTACGCCATTCTTATTTGTTGAGGCACTCTAACGTTAATTCGTGCTCATAGTTACAGATTAAAAGTCGGCGTTACTAACATATGCTACCAAAATCTGACCTTATTGTAATCAAGAGCCGCTAGTAATATACTCGGTAGAATTGAGGTGAGCAGCACATAGATATTACCTACCAAAGTTATAGACATTTTTTTGTGTTACAATTACGCAATCATTACTTCCTAGGGCGACTATATGTACCTTTAACCAAACAGTTACATTTGACTACCACCTTAAAGTAACCATTCCAAATATATACAACTTTATAGGAAATTTAACTATAAAGTAGTAGAATTTAAAGGCATTTAGATGAACAGTGGTTTTGTTAGGTGCAATATAAGCGTAGTGGGTACTAGGGTTTAACGCAAGCTAGCTTACTGAGACTTGATACACTTCGCATACGTCATCTAGGCTCGTTGAGATCTCTGTGACGTATATCAGTTACGATTTCCCGCTATCTGTATTGAAACCTCGTCCGCCGCGCTGAGCAGAACCATTAAACATTCTTTCCAATAATAATGTTAAAACACAGTATGAGGGTTTTATCTTTGTGTTTTTATTATGCATGTATATTTTATCTCTGTTTTATCACAATTATGACACAAATTTGAAAAATTATAAAAGAAAAATTATCACCTCTTTAAATTAAAAAACTACATTTCCTATCATTCCTTACCACGACGTGATCTTATTTTCTATTACTGCATCTTATAAACCGAAGTAATAGGTATCTATCTCGTCCGTTAAACTTCAGTGGGTATCTAAATATTTTTACATACTGTAATATAAACGTGGCCTCTATTGGATGAGTGCCATCTCAAGAAAGAAATGTGAATTGAATTTCAACATATTGCACTTTAGTATTGTGTCCTGTTGTATAGGTCAATCAATAGTTAATGTAACTTTGAGGTTATAAAGAAGCTAAAATTTACACACGGAACTTAAAAATGAATTCTGTTACTTTCAAGTTCCCTTATATTACTTCAAAGTGAATTCAATACCGTTATAGTAACATATACAACTTGAAAGTATATTTAATAGGGGATGCTCAGGTAATATTTACGATAAAGATAATATTAACTACTGTCCATCTAGTAAATATCACTTCAGAGTTATACACTTCTAGTATATATTGGTGAGTTTGGGCAAAAAAAAAAACAGATGACTATTCTTCCCCACCCTTCTTACTCGTCAGACCTGGCTCCCTGTGGATTTTTCTTGTTTTTCAAATTAGAATCAGTGTTACGCCGTAATTAACTTTCTCCTATGATATTGATGCTAGATGTTTCTGAGCAGTAGTTACATACTTGCGATCACAAAATGCTATGAATGTAGGGCAATATGGATTTACTAAGGATAAATCAACTGTAGGTGCGATAGATAGGGTTGTAAATTTTGTTAAAACCGCCGGGTTAGAAAAAGTATATAGTGCCATTATATGGTTAGATATTAAAGGTGCTTTTGATCATGACTGTGGCCAAAAATTATAGTACAATTAAAGCTTAAAGGTGCCCAGGTAATTGAGTTAGAATCGCATATTTCTCTGACAGAGTCGCGATAGTTGGGTATTGTATACAAGAAAAAAAAAAGAAAAAAAGTTAAAAACTAAGGGTTGTTTGCAGGGTTCGCGTTCGAGGAATGTTTTACGATAATCTCTTTGAAATTATTACCATACCACATTTTTCGTTATAGCAGGGCAATATAATACAAAATAGGGCTAATAAGGCTTTAGCAAATATTTTAAATTGGAGCTTGATAATAAATTAATATTTTTAATCGGACAAATCTGAGGCGGTATTTTGGCAAAACTCGCAAGTAAAGAAGTGCTGAATAACTTGGTGTTATTTTAGATGTAAATTAAATTTTAAAGTGCATATTCAGTATGTTACTGCGAAAGATAGGGAAATGAGTAATAAAATTAGAGCATCGGCTAGGATTACGTGGCGTTTGAACGATATCGCGGCGGGTACTATTTACAGGGGCGCTGTAGAACCGACAATGTTTCACGTAGAGGCGATATGGGCAGACGCGCGTAAAATTAAAGAAACAAAAAATTAATCGGAGCGCAAAGATCGTTAACAGTTAGGGCCGCGAACGCGTATTCATCTATTTCGGCAGACGCGGCGTGCGTTATTTCGAGTATATTACCAGTAGATTTACGTTGAGAGAAACTCAAATTTGTGGGGGCGAATAAATTAGGTTTGAGGGTTTAATCAGGCACGAGAATTAGATTAGAACCGGGCGATTTAGAAAGGCGGACAGATACAGGATTCGAATTCATCCCGCGGTATTACTTATGATAATTTTATAGGCACTTTTGGAGAGGGTTTAGAAATTTTTACAGATGGGTCGAAGGGTGAGGATGGTACAGGGGCGATTTTTATTCTTTATAATGGAGGTATTGAAATACATAATCAAAAGCTTAAATTAGGTGATCATTAGAGTTGGGCAAATTTTCCGGCGCGGCAGGTACGTATTCAGCACGTGCGTTCCAACTCATGTACTCCAATAAAGCAGATGAACCGTAGAGTTGTAAGCCAGTAACAACAGTGCCAGCTTTTCTTTAAAAATGTAAAAAAAAATATTTTCTAAATATTGTATCATATAAAATGCGAATGCATCACAAGGTGGCCTGTTTGTTTGCCCGCTTTGTCCGATTTTGTCCCCAAGGAAAATTTGCACAACTATTAATATGACTTGGATGTTTTATAAACACATACTAAGTTACAATAATACTATTGATCTGCTTTATTTATATTACATTATTTGAGGCCTGCGTCGAAATATGTATCTGCTTCGCCGGACAATTGCCCAACTCTAGTGATCATTGCAATATTTTTTCAGGCATAATTAGTTGCAATAAATCAGACAATAGTTTATACTAGGCGCGAATGGAAATTTATGCAGGACGTGAGAATTATAACAGATAGCTTATCTGTATTATAGGCGTTAGGGAATTTAAAAAATCCGACTGATTTGTTATCAGATACTTATGTTCATGATATGATATAATATGTTGCGGGAGGTGAATATAAAACTTTTTTGGACTAAGGCTCACGTAGGTACAATCCGTAATGAGGGGCGGATCAATTAGCGAAAGAGGCGGTAATTAGGTGAACAACTGAAAGCTGACCGATTTACAGTAGACCCGCAATTATGTGAACTAATCACATTTCACATATTTCAGCACTTCACATCATAAAGTAGTATTCACAAAAAATGCGCGGCTAATGTATTATATTTTTGTTATTAACAATCATAGGGAAATTATTTAGTTAGAGTAGGAACATTTCAATCATTATGGAGTCCATATAGTACTTAGAATAGGTAGCCTCGTGTAGTATCTTTATGTGGAGCACGAGGTGATTTGTAATTGTTCAGTTTTTCATAAATAAGGTAGTTACATACTCCATAATTTAACCTTTTCAATTTCTAATGGGTTGGTAAAGTATGAAATAAAAACTCATTGAAAGATATTGAAACAGTGATCGACTTGAAAAGTGTGCACGTCTTTCCTGAACCTTCATTTCAAGAAATACTTGAATATCCACTATGTAGAACATGTAGATACGCAATCTATACCATGTCGCCCGTTGGGAATGCAGCAACCTTTTATGCTTTCCTACTATATTTACACTAATCTTCCTTGTCTTCTACTATCATAATTATTTACATATTCCGCTCACGTCTCTATGAAATATAGTCTTAATATCGACGAGTTCCATTGCACGAACATACATACATCTGAGGCCTTCAAGCTCTCAACTCGCCCAACGGTAGTAATTCATTAAAAGCAACAGCCACTTAGGTAATAGCCCCGGCCAAGTCGTCGATACGCAACTACTATCGCATCAAAACGTCACACGAACGACAGCACAAACAAACGACAATCGTATTATAGCAGAATACCTCGGCTACTACATACATACGATATTTTACATCTCGCTTATACCTATTGCACAGATCCTCTTCAGTCTTCCAACTTATCTCTCCGAGGATTTGATGTATGGTCGACTAGTCTCTCGGAGCGATGCAGACAAAAGAACCTTTTTCCCATTTTTTTTTTTCGTTCGGTTTGCGAGAGGCCCGCTGCTGCGAAATACATTATACATAGCGGTCGTAGTAGGCGGTGCCTGCCGCTTTTTCAAGGTAGATCTACGTGCCGACGACGGCCCGCAGCGTGGGCCAATGGCGGGCCGGCTCCCCGCGGCGTCCGAATCCCATTGGTGGATGGCGGCAATCGTTGCCGCTTCCGAGTTCGAGCCACGGTAACTTCCACCGGCTTCGTATAGCGGACGGAACTGCCAACGTTTTGGAAGGAGAGAGGCTGCCCGGGCCTCGTCGGAATACGCCGCGGTGCAGCGTCGGACGTGTTGCTTTTGTTTCTTGCGCCGCGACGCCGACGGTGACTGGATTCCTTCGTTGGGAAATGAGGAAAATTTGCGGAGGAGGTGGAATAACTGGGAGCGGAGCTTCTAGCTAAGTGGATCGATTTTAGCTGTAGAAGTTTGAGGGTGATCTAGGAAAATTAGCGCTAATTACAGTTTTATAAGAGTTAAAGTAGGATTTTTTTTTAGCGTGGGCTGCCTGATTCAAGAAAAGATCACTAATTTTTACAAAGTTGTCTCCAATAATAGTGATATCTATTTATTGGGATGATACAAAAATACATTTCATATTTCCCAAAAAGACCAAATCACCATAATAGTGCTCTTCCTCTGGCCTTGAATCACATCCAAATTTATAATAATAATAATAATATGAATTTATTGACTCAAACCTAAGCAGGCACTGTCATCGTCAAAGCATACATGAACAGAAACAAATATAAATATTCAAATATAACAGAAAACAAATAATTGACAAATGTAAATAACAAACTCAATAAGGAATTAAGGACAAACGAAAATGTAAAAGAAACAAAGCGAATAAAAGTACAAAAAAATATCAATAGGTTAATGTTTAGAAACACCGAAGAACTCGTCAGTTGAATAGCATTCTCTGTCTATTAATAACCGCTTCACTTGTCGTTTAAACCTTTGTATATCCAGATGCTTTATGTCAGATGGCAAGTGATTGTACAATTTCACTGCTAGATAATTGGTGGAAGTTGTGTTGTTTTCACTCTATGATAAGGAACCACATGTTTTTTTGGTACGCGTATGTGTTCGTGTAGGTGTGCATGTGTTATATTTTCGATTTTGTGTATGTAAAGTACACTACACAGCAGAATATAAGCGACGGCAGGGTAAGTATCCTGTGTCTCTAAATAATGTTCTACAAGATGTTCTGTAGTCTTTTGTCTCAAGGATCTAATTACTTCTTTTTGTTTCAGGAACACTCGCTGAGCGTGGACGGAGTGGCCCCAGGTAAGTATGCCGTATGTGTGCTCTGGAGTGAAACATGGAGAAGTAGGTTAATTTCGCGGCTTCATAAGTGCCTACTTCCATCATTCTTCTTATGGCATACAAGCAACCAGAACAGTTTACTTGTTGTTGCATCTACATGATCCTATAACTAGATTGCTAGAGATGTGGAGCCCAAAAAACACTGTATGCTTATGCTGGTGAGTATGTGTGCTACTATGTAGTTTCTGTGTTTGCTTTCGTTTAAAACTCAAGCCATTACTTCTGAACACTCACAGCTACTCTAACGCTGTCGCTGCATTGCATTCTATGTCGTCTCGGGTGTAACCCTCGTTAGCAAAGTCCGTGTATCAGCGAACAAACACACTTTTTCACACTCAATGTTACCCGGCAAATCGTTTATATAAATAGTGAATAATAAGTGCCCCAAAACCGACCCTTGAGGTACACCTTTCCTAATAGGTAAAATGTTCGACCTCTCATTTCGCCAGGCAACAAACTGACTGCGGTTAGTCAAATTAGATTCTCGGAGCTTATGTGCCTGTTCTCACATTGTAATGATCCAGCTTCGCCAAAAGAATGCCCATATCGACACAATCGAATGCTTTGGACAGGTCACAACAGGTCAGCAGTAGTTCATCTTTCCCGTCTAAGGCTCTTGTTATTGTTTCCATCATGTCGATAGTTACTGTTATGATCGGTTTCCCCTTACGATAACCATGCTGTTCCAAGAAATAGACACTATGTTTTTCAAAGAAGGTCATTAATCCTTCTTTTATAAGTGTTTCAAATATTTTTGAAAAGATTGGCACTATTGCAATAGGACGATAATTGGTGAGCTGTATTTCATCACCTTTTTTAAATATAGGCACGATCTTTGTGAGTTTTAGCTCATCTGGAAACATCCCAGTTTGCATACACTCATTAAATATTTGGGCCAAACGTGCTGAAACATCATCCCGCAAAAGCTTTTTGGTTTCGCTCGATAAGCCGTAGGTATCTTCTGATCTACTTTTACGCATATTGCTTATTATTGTTTTTATTTCACCTTTCGAAGTTGGTGATAAAAACATTGTGTGTTGTGAGCTCTCCACCTTGGCTCGAAGGAGCTTTAGAGGATCTTGATGTGGGCCTGGGAGTCCTAAAGTTAAACTTTCACCAATTTTGCTGAAAAATTTATTGAAGTCATCTGGTATGAAGCTTTGTGTACAAGTTGCTCTACTTTCGTTTGTGATACCAGTTTCCGGCTTTATTCTGTTCCATATTGTTTTGATTTTATTGTGAGAGTAGTCAATTCCATTTACTACGACAGTCTTTTTTGTTAGCTGTATTTCCTCTTTATATTCTTTTTTCAGTGTTTTGTATAGTTGTTTTTCCTCCTTACTATTGGTTACTTTAAGTATGGTGTAAAGTGCGTCAAGTGTTCTTTTCATTTCATGTAGCTTTGGGCTGTTGAGTATGTTTTTTCCTCTTTCGTGATTCTTTTTTGCTTTTTGTTTTTCAGGACATGCGTTACTATACAACTGTACGACATAATCATTTAGTTGGTTTTAGCCAAAAATATAGCCTTTTATACAATGTTGCTCTTCAACCACATCTTCTTGTTTGATATCTGTTTACTATCTGAGGATAGCTAGAACACTGTATATTTCAATTCTATTTTCCGTAAAAACCCAGAAAATGCAAAAAGAAAACCGAAGACAATGTATCTGTCAATTTGACAATTTATAATTAATGCTATGACAAATTTTATTATCTTAATATTCTTCGAGAACGTTAATGGGGCTGTGCTTTGCACCTTGTCACCTAAGTCGTCCCTTCTAGTATTGCTTTTGTGCATAGAAAATACTTAGGAAAAAGGTATTTCCAGAAGAATCACATCCCTTGATAATCAAGAATCGTTGCAGAATGATAAAGAGATTTCTTTTTAGTTAATAAACATGCATTAATCCAAATAAATTATTCTTTTATGTAGTAGCAAAAAAATAGATATTTATTAGGCCCTAACAAAAAAAATTATTTGCAGCAAATAATGATTTAGTTAGGATATTTCTTCATTATATGAAAAAGTATAGCTTTGACTTGAAAACAATGGATATCAATTGCAAAGTATATAAAATCTCTTTTTGCAATACTTCAAAGCGGCAGGAAAACTACCGTTTTCAGGCAAAAATGTCACTAAAAGTTGGCCACACTAGATTCCACATGACAGACGTGTAACAAATTGTCATTAGGCTACTGTTCAGCCATGTTAAGATGAACTGGTGTTTTCATTGCAATTATTATTGATAAATAGATATTAAACTAAAAAGAAAATTACAGAAGAAGACTTATTTTCGGAAACGTCAAAATACTAAGGTACGTAACATGTATGCCAACTTGTGCTGTCAACTCCTTAGTGTCAAAATTTCTTTTCTATTTTCAATTCAAAATTAAGATTTGTCGGCCTAAAAAACGTTGTATATCACACGGCCAGAAACTCTTTTGCGATAAATATTGAGTGGAAAATATCCCCAGAACACCGGTGGCAACGACGGATACGCATAACATCTATACCTCTACGCATCAATATCCCGTGCGCACTCCTGGAGAACCCCGATATGCTATACCTTCTCCCAAACATTGTAAAACTATAAAGTATGACAGTAAATTTATTTAATTACATAATAATTCTTTATTTATTAATTTTCCCCTACCGAGGTTTTTTGGTGTTACAGACACAATATTAGTAGGTAATTATTACCCTTGAATAGTAGAAAAGCTTAGATTAAGCAGGTAAGTATTATTAGTTCAATATCTTTTGGAAGCAAATAATGGCAATACTTCAAATAATACTTTTATATACTTCTATCAAATGTACATAAATTATTAAGGCATAAATATGATAGTTTCCAGTTGAGCAGTTAAGAAAATCTATTTACTCAAATCTAAAATAATTATTCTTGTGGTGAAAATATTATATGTTCACAATTAGTTTAGTATATTGATTACATTTGAACTAAAAAATTGATACGTCTAACAAATTCACGGGTTTGGAACACTGAACAAATTTTAATCTCAATGTAAATACATCATCTTCTTGCTTATATAGAAAGTTATGTTATATTCAATGTGATAAATTATATTTAAATTGAGTAATTATTTTTTTGTGTGTAGTCACTCGGGCGTGAGGAGAAATAAGGCAGTGGACGAGCTGGCCAGATTCTCTCTACCCAGTATTCGATATCCTCCAAACCACTATGTTTTGGGGCAAAATAGAAACGATAATATTATCTTGTGATGAATAACTCAGCGATTTTTCTCTGTACGGTTAAAATAACGTTTAATGAAAACTCCATAACTTCTCTTTATCGATTTTAATATAAAAATAAACGGAAGTCCTTATAGACGAAACAAAAACAAAAATTAGAACCACAATTTTAAGTTATTCAAAATCATTTTAAAATGCAAAATCCAATTTACCAGCAGAGACCTCACGAACTTAAAACGAAACAAAAAAAATTAATATACACTTACTTGAAGCTTTAAAACATATTTAATTGCCAGGAACACACACACGCCCAGATATACTCGCACACATCAGAACAGAGGGACTTCATTCATTAGGATCGATTTTATGTGGCCACTAATCATGTCGTAATAGCAGTTTCTTATACGCTGCAGCAGGTCCTATAATTAACATCCAGATGGTAGGAGGGCAGGCGTATATTGAATAATTCATCGTACGGGAGCAAATGGAGATTGTTATTATGTTTAAATAGCACGTATTTAATCATTTCACGTAACGTACGCACACACAATCTTCGTGCGGCGGTCTGAACAATTTTAATCGCGATTTTAATTTCTATCGTCTCACATCGTGATCAGCGGCATAAGTATTCGCTGAAATTTCACATTAATTGCATTGTCACGTTTTATAATAAACAGCGGGTAAGCAATATAAGGGTACTTCTTCACAAGCCGAGCAGTATTAAAGTTATCAAAATCATTAGTATATGTATGTGTGTTCAAATACTGTTAACACAGACAATATTTGTATTAAATAACGCAAGGGAAATAATTTATGTAATAAAAAAGATGATGTAAAGCTATGTATGTACACTTCTCACAGAAAAAATCGAGACACCAGCAATCGTAAATTTTAAAAATTCTTGGGTGTAAATGCAGCTTTCAGAGGATATATGCACTTATCAAAGGCATAAATCACTTTTTTGTGTGTATTATTGCGATCAAAGGTAAAGACTAAAAGTTTAAACAGAAATATAAATATATATAGAGAAAAAGGTTTATACATTAAATAAACACATTGGAATATCGGTGGCGGTGTTTCCTTAGAAATACCGAATACGGAAATATTAATGCAAAAAAAAATATATAACAACTAAAAGGCCTCTTGAGTAGACGGCACATTTAGAAATACACATGTATGTATTTAACTTGTTTGATGTTATGTAGAAATAATTCTTTTTTTAAGAAAACATATGGCGGTGGGATTTTAAAATTATATTACATATTACTATGATATTAGTTGCTTAGTTTGATTTATGCCCGCAAGTAATACTTTAGCAATAGACAATGTCAATCAGCCTCCTGAGTTTTTTGAACAATGTGATTTTCACATTGATTAAATATCACTATTATTGATGTATTCATTTATTGTTGTTGTTTAGTATTCTTAAATATTGTAATTACTAAAAATATTTTTCTATGTATTAAAAATTACAAAAAGCAGTTTAAGATTATTTACAAAATTTTTAAAGTAATAATTTACAAAGAAATTATTTATTTTATTAACCCCTCCGTTTATTGTATTTTTCAAGAAATATATCTTAACTATGCTGTGTAAATTCAATGTCGTTCTATTTTATTGAAATATAGCTAACACTTTTGGTCTGTAACACAGCTTCGGGCAATAGCAACGAAAAAGTATTAAATGTATCAAATTCAACAATAAATATTTTACCACTAACTGAGATTGACGAACAATATGCTTTCTTACAATGTTTGTTATGTATTATAAATCCAATAATATTTAAATAATTGTTAATAAACCTGTGCTACATAAAGACAGTTTGTAAAGAGACCCAGTGTTGGCCATATTTCAAGAAAATAGATCAACGACGTCAGATTATACAGGCGATAGCTAAGATATATTTCCTGAAAATACAATAAACGGAAGGTTCATAAAATAAATAATTTCTTTGCGAACTTAATTGCTTTATTTAAGAATTTTATAAATAATCTTAAACCTGGTTTTGGTATTTTTTTTATAGATAGAAGAAACTTTATAGTAATGCAATATTTAAATATTAACAAACAATAGTAATTAATACATCAATAATAGCGTCAATAGTAGTCAATAAATCTGTGAAAATACATTATCCAAAACTGAGGAGGCTGACTGACATTATCTATTGCTAAACTCATACTCCGCGAGCATAAATCCAAGTAAGTAACTAATATCAAAGCAGCACTAACGAGTAATAATTTTAAATAATAAAATCCATCACCACATGTTTTCTTAAAAAGAATTATCTCTACATAACATCAAAGAAGTTAAATACATATATATTTCTAAATGAAGCCGTCTATTCAAGAGTTCTTTTTGTTGTTATGTATTTTTTTTTCATTGGTATTTCTAAAGGAAACGTCGCCACCCAAACTTGGATTTGTTTATTCTATACATAAACTTTTTCTCTCTAATATTTTATGTTTTCTTATAAATTTCTAGTCGTTACCTTTGATCCCAGTAACATACATAATTAAGTGATTTATGGCTGTGATAAATGAATACGTCCTCGCAAAGTTGCATTTACAATCAAGAAATTTCAAAATTCTGAATTGCTGGTGTCTGGATTTTTCTTGTGAGAAGTGTACATGCATTGTGGTGTTAAATGAAACAAAGGGAAAGTAGCCAGAAAAGATTAAAAAGACATTTCGCTTGTGCATTTAGTACTCAATTAGCATTCTTATTTATTGTTTGCAAGATGATCAGTACTGCAAACTTCTTCTATTAGACCCTACACCACAAACTGCACTAAATTGGATGTATGTTTCAATAGCAAAGCAATCATCATCAGCAGAAATACTGAACTGAATAACTACACTAAAACTACCCTAGTTTATACCTAAAAAAGTCACAGTACAATGATCACGGTCATGGCTGACTGCGTCATGCTTAACTAATCATTAATCCTAACTCCATCTAATCTACTAGTTCTACTTAATATACTATAAAGACAAGAATTTAAGGGTTCTAAAACGGAATTCATTAAAATATGTTTGTTTTTATACAGGGTGATTTTCAATATATGCGACAAACTTTAAGATCTGATTCCTGAGGTTATTTCGATCATAAAAGTTCATATGAGTATATTTCCAAAACGGTTTGGTTTTAAAGTTATTGAATATTTAATAATAAATTATGAACTATGATTAACACGATATAATATCATAGTTGGTTCTTTCAAAAACATATGTGTTGAGAGGAATTGTTTATTTGTCATTTCAATATTTGTCAATAGTTGTCAGAGTATTCATTCAGTTTATTGCCAGTTCTGTTTTCTAAAATGAATTACACGAAATGCTGAAATGTGTGATATGCATTTCGTTTACGGTCTTGCCAATGGAAATTTCGCGTGCTGCTAGACGTCTTTATGAAGAACGATACCCGAACCGTATCATCCTGCATCATTCAATATTTGCCCGTCTTCACCAACGTCTTAGTGAAACGGGAAATTTAAAAAAACGGACGACTGATAACGGACACCCATCTACAGTGAAAACTCCACAAGTTGAAGAAATGGTACTAAATAAAATTAAGGAACATCCTACTACAAGCACCAGAAAAATTGCGTTTGCTATAAACATTAGTCAGGCCACAGTGTAGAAAATATTGAAAGATCAACTATTGTATCCATATCACATTCAACGGGTGCAGGCACTTTTGCCGGCAGATTTTTCGCAAAGAGTGGCACAAAATCGCACAGAATCCTGACTATTTGGCTCAAATATTCTTCACCGACGAGGCTACTTTCTCTAGAAACGCGATTATTAATTTTCAAAATAATCACATATGGACCGAAGAAAATCCGCACAAACTAGTGAATGCCCGTCATCAACATCAATTCTCTGTCAATGTGTGGGCCGGAATTGTTGGAGATAACTTGATAGGTCCATATTTTTTACCGATGCGGTTAAATGGCGAGGTATACCGCAATTTTTTGAAGAGGAGCTACCACTACTGCTGGAAGAAGTTCCGTTGCAATTAAGATTACAAATGTATTTTATGCATGACGGTGCTCAGTGCATTTTAGTTAGTTGCTCGCGAGTTTTTGGACAATACGTATCCAGATCGGTGGATAGGACGGGGAGGTCCACAACTGTGGCCTCCTCGGTCTCCAGACTTAAATTTTTTGGACTTTTTTTTCTGGGTCACCTTAAATCATTAGTTTATACGACTTCCATTGAAAATGTCAATGAACTGAGAAATCGTATTTTCGCAGCTTTCCAAACAATTCGAAATACCCCTGGTATTTTAGAACGGACTCGCCAGTCAATACGACGGAGGATAGAAGCTTGTATTGCAGTTGGGAGCGGTCATTTTCACAGTTAGTATATTTTAATTTTGTTTTACTAACTATTTTGTTAATTTATAATAAAAACATTATATGTTAACTTACTATTAAACATTGTACAAATTTAGAACTAAGCGATTTTGGACATATGTTCTTATGAACTTTTATGATCAAAATTGTAAGGGATCAGCGCTTAAAGTTTGTCGCATATATTGGGAATCACCCTGTATATTTCCATACCTTCACAACAATTTAATTGCACATAGTTGTTTACGTTCTTAATTAACTTTACATTGACAATTTTATGGTTTTCTACATTGCCCTGGACTTACAGTGATCACCCTTCCATTGCGAAAATATGCCACGGTTTCTCAAGCAGAGACATGTGGAATATTGCACTGTGAATTGAAATCAATCAGAGGGCTTATGAAAATGAGCGGATCTATATTGCTACGGACAGCCAGGCGACACTGAGGACACTACGAACCCCAAAATACAATCACACTGGTTTGAAGAATGTATTTGAGAACTGAATAGCCTTACAGACCGCAATAAAGTGACTTTCCTGTGAGTGTCTGGACATTCAGCAATCGAAGGAAACGAAAAAGTTGATGAGTTAGCAAGAAGGGGATCATCTACTTTATATATAGGCCCGGAGCCCATTCTAGGAGTGTCTAAAAACACAGCACGCTGGCAGGTAAGAAGATAGGTCAAAGAGAAACAAAAACAACAGTGGAATAATACAACCAGAAAACTGATATAAGGCCTTTATCAAGGGACCAGCAAAAAAGAAAGCTGAAGAACTACTGCAGCTCAGTAGCAATCATCTTCGCCTCGTGACAGATCTCCTAACAGGACACTGTGCACTGAAAAGGCACCTATAGAAAATTGGGATCAATAGTGGAGAGGACAGAGAACGCTTATCATATTCTGTGTGAGGCTTTGGACGCAAGAAGACAGACATTTTTTTAGCATGAATATGTAAAAGGAAGAAAAAAATGGAAAAGATCACTTTAGGCAACCGGAAGCTATTTCATTGAATTCTCATTACGCTCAGATATGGAAAACACTGTCTATCATCTCAGCGCATAGAAACAAAGAATGGAAAGGTGATAAGCGATGAAAAAGTTATAATGCCAAGGTGAAAAGAATATCTCGAAGAAATTTCTCGTGTAGAAGTAATTAACCCGCCAAATGAAGAAGGCGAAGTTGAAATGATACATAGTCAGATCGAGTGAAGAGTCGAAATAAAAATTGAAGGCGTGGAAAAAGTGGTAATCGTATCATAAAGAGAATCATCGTGCCCTGTAGCGTCACGATTGTATATAAGCAGAGATGCTCAAAAAAATAGGAGGAAAATAGGAATTAAAAGGACAAAGACCATAATCATAATCATGTCAATTTATTGGCATCACATATATACGTATTATGAACAGATACATGCCAGAAAGACTAAATCAACGCAAGGTGCTCTTCCTTTAGCCTAAGCAAAAATTTCCATAGGTTTGGTCAGAAGTACAACATATGAATTGATAATTATAGATGTTGACTGCTTTGCTTAATAAGATCTTTATAGAAATAGATAAAATAATAAAAGAGTTGTTTAAAATAATGTGATAATAAAGAATGTTCAAATTATCGTAGAATTACTCTGTTAAGTACTATGTCAAAAGTGTCAGAGGATCATGCAAAAAAAAACAAACAAACCAAATGGTATAATAGAACTATAATTAAAGGAATTGCAGCACCATATATCCACGATGAGGCAGCTAATTCAGAAAAAAACTGAAGGAATAACGTATTAATAGTATTTCTAGATATCCAAAAAGGTGTTAGCAGCGTATCAAAGCAACCTACATGAAGTAGCCCACTGTTGCATTTGCGTTCCATTCTTTTTGTTACTCTTGAACAATGGAATCATTTATC